>MVGT01004341.1:254449-402281 GCA_002174775.1 Macleaya cordata | reverse complement strand
GATTGGAGATAACTTTGTTGAACAAGCCTTATTGGATTTAGGGGCAAGTGTCAATCTGTTGCCATATACAGTCTACCAACAACTTGGGTTAGGAGAGTTGAAAAAAACAGAGGTGACTTTACAGTTAGCTGACCGTTCTATTAAAATTCCTAGGGGGATTGTAGAAGATGTCATTGTCAAGATAGGAGAGTTTTACTACCGAGTAGATTTTATTATGCTTAACACCCAATCCACAATGGGTAAGCATATCCCAATTATCCTCGGTCGACCATTTTTAGCAACCGCTAATGCACTTATTAATTGTAGAAATGGTAACATGACCATCACTTTTGGGAACATGAAAGCTGAGGTAAACATCTTCAACCTTATGAAGCAACCAGGAGATACAGATCTAATAGAGGAAGTTTGCATGATAGAAGCTATATCAGTTAGAAAGTTTGAGCAGTTATATCCTGAGGACCCTCTCCAACAATGCTTAGCTCACTTTGGTTTAGATTTAGATGAGGATAACATCATTAGGGAAATCAATAGTCTGTTAGACTCTGTCCCTATCTATGGAACTCCTAAATACCAGCCCAAATTTGAACCACTTTCCATGCCTGATGCCCCAAAAGCAGAAAAAGAACCCCCTAAGTTGGAATTAAAGCCCTTACCTGAGAACCTCAAATACTGTTACCTTGGCCCTCTTGAAACTTTACCTGTTGTGATTGCATCTAACTTAAGTGAAGAACAGGAAAAACAGTTAATTGATGTCCTTAGGGAGAACCAAAAAGCCATAGGATGGTCCATAGATGACATTAAAGGAATTAGTCCATTAGTGGTTCAACATAGGATTTATTTGGAAGAAAATGCTAGGCCTTCAAGACAACCCCAGAGACGACTTAACCCTAATATGAAGGAAGTAGTTCGTGCTGAAGTTGTAAAGCTTTTAGATGCAGGAATGATTTACTCGATTTCAGATAGTGAATGGGTTAGTCCTGTCCAAGTTGTCCCCAAAAAATCTGGCATGACAGTAGTGCAAAATGAGCATAATGAGTTAGTACCTACTCGAGTTCAAACAGGATGGAGGGTGTGTATAGATTATAGAAAGCTCAACTCAGTGACTAGGAAAGATCATTTCCCTCTGCCCTTCATTGATCAAATGCTAGAGAGATTAGCTGGCCAAGCTTTCTACTGCTTCTTAGATGGTTACTCTGGCTACAACCAGATTCCAATCCATCCAGATGACCAAGATAAAACAACCTTCACATGTCCTTTTAGGACATTTGCCTATCATCGCATGCCTTTTGGCCTATGCAATGTAACTGCTACATTTCAGCGGTGCATGATGAGTATTTTTAGTGACATGGTAGAAAGGTTTTTAGAAGTCTTCATGGATGACTTCTCTGTCTTTGGGTCTTCATTTGAACAATGTCTACACCATCTATCCCTTGTACTTAAGCGTTGTCGTGACACAAACCTGGTTCTTAACTGGGAAAAATGTCATTTCATGGTTAAAAAGGGTATTGTCCTTGGCCACACCATCTCTAGTGCTGGAATTGAAGTAGATAAAGCCAAAATTGATCTTATCTCCAACTTACCCATTCCTAAATCTGTTAGAGAAATTAGATCTTTCCTTGGTCACGCTGGATTTTATCGGCGCTTTATCAAGGATTTCAGCAAGATTGCTAGACCTCTATCAAATTTGTTATCCAAAGATGTTCAATTCCTCTTTGATGAGTCTTGTCAATCTTCTTTCCAATGTCTAAAGTCTGCACTCACTACTGCACCCATTATTCGACCACCTAATTGGGACCTACCATTTGAAATCATGTGTGATGCGTCGGATTATGCTGTAGGAGCTGTTTTAGGGCAGAGAGTTAACAAGTTGCCATATGTCATTTATTATGCTAGCAAAACTCTAAATGGACCCCAACTCAACTACTCTACCACAGAGAAGGAGTTGTTGGCGGTCGTATTTGCCCTAGAGAAATTTAGAGCCTACTTGTTTGGATCTAAAGTCATTATCTTTACGGATCACTCAGCATTAAGGCACCTTCTCTCTAAGAAGGAAGCAAAGCCTCGTTTGCTCCGTTGGATCCTTCTACTTCAAGAATTTGACTTAGAGATCCGTGACAAAAAGGGTAGTGAGAATGTTGTTGCAAACCATTTATCTCTTCTTGTTGTCGAGTCTACTAGAGATTCTCTTCCTATTTTGGAAACATTCCCTGATGAACAACTTTTAGAGATTTTTAGTGCACCATGGTATGCGGATATAGTAAACTATCTTATGACTGGTCAAGTACCATCTTTTTGGTCAAAACAAGAGAAGGATAAATTCTTAGCTAAAGTCAAAGAATATTTTTGGGATGATCCTTACTTGTTTAAGTATTGCCAAGACCAGATTATTCGTAGGTGTATCCCAGAAAATGAACAAGAGTCTGTTATCTCTTTTTGCCATGATCAGGCCTGTGGTGGCCATTTTAGTTCAAAACGAACCGCTGCAAAAATCTTGCAGTCTGGTTTATACTGGCCTACCATTTTCAAGGACACCCATAATTATTGTCTAGCATGTCCTAGATGTCAGCATTTAGGCAAGATAACAAAGAGAAATGAGTGGCCCCAACATCCAATACTTATTATTGAAATTTTTGATGTTTGGGGAATAGACTTCATGGGACCATTTCCACCTTCACATGGTTACACTTACATTCTCCTAGCAGTTGATTATGTGTCCAAGTGGGTAGAAGCACTAGCTACAAAAACAGCAGATCATAGAATTGTGGTTCATTTCTTGAAAGATTTAATACTTTCTAGATTTGGTACACCTAGAGCCATAATTAGTGATAATGGAACTCACTTCTGTAATAAGGTTTTTAGGAGCTTAATGGTGAAATATGGGATCACACATAAGGTAGCTTTATCTTATCATCCACAAACCAATGGCCAGGCAGAAGTTTCCAATAGAGAGATTAAACAGATCTTACAAAAAACGGTAAATCCTACAAGAAAAGACTGGGTGCTTCGCCTCCAGGATGCATTGTGGGCTTATCGTACTGCATACAAGACTCCTATAGGAATGTCTCCTTATAGACTAGTCTATGGTAAAGCTTGTCATCTCCCTGTAGAGCTAGAACACCGAGCTTATTGGGCCATAAAAGCAATGAATTGGGACTTAGATCAAGCAGGTGCACATAGGAAGCTACAAATAGATGAGTTGGAAGAAATCCGTAATGATGCATATGAAAGTTCCCGAGTTTACAAAGCTAAGACCAAAATGGAGCATGACAAGAAACTTATTAGGAAAGAGTTTTTCCCCGGACAGAAGGTTCTATTATATAACTCACGTTTAGAGTTATTTCCTGGGAAACTGAGATCACGGTGGACCGGTCCTTACTTTGTGCGAACTATTTCCGACCATGGTGCTATAGAAGTCCAAGATCCTAAAGATGGAAAAATTTTCAAAGTCAATGCTCATCGACTTAAACCTTTTCTTGAGCTCCAAACTCGTAAAGTTAAGGAAGTTCTACTCATGGATCCTGTTTATGGAGACATGATCTATGGGTAATCATTACCCATTTGTCTGGCTGAAGACATTAAACTTAGCGCTTTAGGGAGGCAACCCAGTAATTATGTTCTTCTTCGGTTAGTCTGGATTGATTTTCGAGTACCCTATTCACTTGTGTCTGATTCTTACTCGTTAGCTCCGTACCCGTTTGTTAGAATACAACTCTCTTTGTTTAGGGGTGGTGTTGCTACAACACCTAATTTTGTAGGACTAAAGTTTAGTTTAGGGGTGGTATTTTTCAATATCACCACTTGTGTTTTCATTTTAGATTGGTTTTATATAATTGCAGTATATATGCTTCATTCAGGCCATATCACGCACACAGGTACAAAATACTACCACTTTTCAACTGAGGGACAAATATGGTAAAATTTTCCCAACCTTGTTCTTAATTTGTTAGGCTACACCAGAGTTTAATTCTTGAGCTTCGAGGACGATGCTCTCCTTTTGTTTGGGGGTAGGGTGATTTATCAAAATTCGGGTCTCTTTTGAAAAACCTTTTTGGGAAACAAAATGAGCTATTCTTGGTTTTTGCAATAAGTACCCTATCAATGATGATTGATCCACCACATAGAAACTAAGGGATGTTATTGTCCAGTTTTAAAGTTTAGCTTGCTACTCTGGTACATATAAGCATGGAGACTATAGAATAAGGTAGAACCCCATATTCCTTTTTAGAATAGTTTTTGTGTGGTAGCTACATCTTGCAATCTAAGTGAAGAATGATTAAACTCCTAAGGATCTAGAGGAATAATAGTGGAGACCTAAGCCCTGTGAGTTTTGAGCCATTCACATTTCTGAGAGTTTTATGCTAACTCTGAGTCACAAAATGACTCAACTTTCTTGGATAGTGCATTAAATTGTTGCATAGTCTCATTATCTTTCATTTTGGTCAATCACTGAGGATGAAATCACTTCGAGTTATGAGAAACATGGGTCTTGTAATCTGTTTGAAGCATGATCACCACACTTATCCTTATCTTCACTTGAGCTTTTTATAATGATCTTCATGTAATCCTTTTAGAATCTCATCTGTTCATCCCACATTTACCCTCTCCAAAACAAAACAAAAAAAAATTGAGAAAGATTGTTATGTAAAGGTAAGGGATGATAATTAGTACTATGATCGAGCTCTTTCTAGATTGAAATCTTCTTCTTCTTATTCTCCAAAAAAAAAATAAAAAAAAAAAGAGAGAAAGTGTGGAGTTCACAAAAGAGCCAAAAATGTGAAATAACAATAGAAGAGGAGCAGAAGAAAAGTTATTCCCCTTTTAAAAGAGTTGAGTACCTTCTCATAAACACTTTGTTACCATGTTCCTTCCATCCTTGACCTTGCCCTATTATATAGACTTATTGAATTTTAGGTGAGGTGTGGTGTATTGTAGAGAATAGATGAGAAGATACTGTGGTGAATAACTTGACATCCTCAATGGTGATTGGCATTCCTTCCATGAGATCAATTCTGTTCAATATCCGTTTTTTGTTAAATCTATATGTGAGATGTTTGTTTTTATACTCATCTTCCTCACATATAAAAGAGAGAAAAAAAAAAAGAACCAATCTCAGAGTGATTCTTTTCAGAGTGGTATTTTCCTAGTGAGATTTGAGGTTGAAGCATCTTTTCTGAAGGTGACTTAGGGATTCTCTTATTTGATACGAAGATTGCATTATGTTGGCCATTCATATAAATTCTGTTTCTAAGTTGTTTATTGAGGGTATCTCCTTACTTTGTACTATTTGTATTTATAGTACCTTTGTAGTTTACTACATCTGGAGGAACTGGGTTGTCACATCATTTACCTTTCATGTTGGTTGGATAGTAGAATTCTCTGAGTAAAAATGGGAAAATATTGTATTAACCAATTTTTCTGTTTGAAGTTTGTGGGTGTCTTCCCTGTAAACCCTCACGAGGCTACATCTCGTCCACTAGGGGAAACCTAGGGGTTTAAGGGCTTATTGCATACGCTAAATGCAATCGAGTGGCCTGCGAAAGTGGCACATTTAGGTTGTACAGTTAGGATTTGTTTTAGTAGTTTTAAGTTTTAGTTTTGTGTAGCTTACTTATTCTCACTTTTTGCTAAGGGACTAGCAAAATGCTGTTTGGGGGTGGTGTGATAAGCACCCAAAACTCTAATTTAAACCCCTCAAATAATGTATTTTCTAGCCCTAAATTAGTTATTAATGTTACTAATGGATGTATTTACATGATGTAGCACAAAAGAGCCTCCGTTCGATTAAAACATCTAAATCTTGCAACAAAAGTGAAGAAAACAAAGCTTCAGTGAATTAGAAGAAGGATTAAAGCTTGCTAATACATAGCATCAAGGCAAAGATGGCTAGATGGTTAAGGTGTTTTTCATCCTTGCAATAGGTCTTGGTATCAATTCCTGTGAGCTACAAATTTAATCCTTTTTATAAAATCCTCCATGCAAGCAACAATCCTGCACCGTGAAGCACAGGATCATCTCCACCACAACTCCACAAATGGAAAGAAATCAAGATTTTTATGGGAATTATGATGATTGATTCCAAATCATTCACAAAAAGGAATTATGCTAGCAATGCTAATTTAATTCCCATATTCTTTCCTTTTTGTATTTATTTTATTTTATTTTATTTTCCTTCTTTCTTGCCTTTTAGAGAATTTATTTTTCTATAAGTATGTAAGAAGGGAGAAAGGAGGGGGCATCTTGGTTCTTGTAACTTTTCATCTACAGTGGTGTAATCTGAGAGGGAGGAAGAAATTAGAATTTAATAATATTATTTTGGTCTCATCTTGAATCTTTAATTTTTAATTATTATTCTCCATCCATGGAGAGTTAAGCCTCCACTCTTTGGTGGAAGGTGAAAGCTCTTCATGGTAGATTTTTAATCCCTTTATCAATTTTAGAATCTCTCTAATTATACATTAATGTTAAACTCTATTATTATTGCTTTGTTCTTTCAATTCTTATAATATAATCTTGATTTTATGTGCTTATCAAAGTGTGTTTGATAGTAAATGCTACTTTATTGTCTGATTTACTATGCTTACATCAAGATTTGACATAGAATACTTGTTTATGATTTACATTTGTACAAGCAATATTTTCATGGAGTTTTTTTTTTTTTTCATTTGAATTAATTTAATTCTAAATCATCCACTAAAAATTAGATCTCAATCTATTTTTAGTGAAGAATTTTTAAAGAGAGTTTTCTAGTAATTTTAAAGAGTGAAATCTATTATGTTGAGTTAGTAACCGGAAACCAAAGATTTCCATCATTTGATCATTTAATTATTTTCTTTGATTTTTAGTGTTAACCAACATCATCTCTTAAAATTGTTTAAAAAAAAAGAAAAATGTTGAACTTTGCATATGCATAATCTTTGTTATTTATTTGATCTAAATTAGATTTGGATTCGATAACCCTTACTTCCTCTTTACTCATTTGTTTTGTAGGTTGAAGGTTGTAAAAAGGTGAAAAATTAAACGACGAATTTATACCTTTTTCACAGCACTGAATACATTCATATCAAAGTCTTCGGAAAAATGTCGTCCATTCTTCAACTTGCTTCGAAAGAAAGCAAATTTTATATGGGACACAGAATGTTCTGAAGCCCTGGAGCAGATTAAACGGTACTTGTCTAAAGCACCAATAGTCACAAAACCAGTTTTAGTTCCTAAACCTGTACATTTCTACTACAGAAACATCTGTGAGTGCAATATTAGTTCAAAATTCAGAAAGGATAGAGCAACCAATTTACTTCATAAGTAAAATTCTGCATCCTGCAGAAATAAGATACACTAAAATGGAAATGTTAGTGTTGGCCGTAGTGTTTTCTACTCAGAAGCTTCGTCCTTACTTTGAAGGGTACGTCGTTCAACTACTGACAGAATACCCTATCAGAAATATCTTGATGAAAGATCAGGAAGCTGGAAGAATAGCTAAATGGGTTATCCAGCTTGCTCTATATGACATACAATTTGTGTCTCACCAAGTTATCAAAGGGCAAGTAGTTGCAGATTTCTTGGTTGACTTTCCAGTTGAAGATTTTTCTTCTGATTTCATCGAAGGCGAAGAAGGAAATCACAAAGAAGAAGAACATCAAGAAGACCTGGACAATGTTATACCTTGGGAAGCACAAGGAAGTTGGAGAATATTCGTTGATGGTTCCGTCAACAACTCAGGTGCTGGGATAGGTATTGTTGTTATGACTCCAGAAAACAACAAAATTGAACAAGCTGTTCGATTACAATTCACTGTTATAAATAATGAGGCTGAATACAAAGCAGTAATAAGGAGTCTACAGATTGCAAAAGATCTAAAAATTGTAGAATTCACTATCTTTAGTGATTCTCAGTTAGTGATCAAGCAAATCAAGAAAGAATTCGAGGCCAAAGAAAGTCGTATGATACAATACTTGGCTATTATAGAAAGCTGATTGAAAACTTTCTCAAAAGTACCCTTTCAGCAGATTCCTCGTACTAGTAATAGATACACAGATGCATTGGTATACATTGCTTCAATGTTTGAGCAATCTGAGAAAATGTTACTACCAATTGAAGTTCTTTCTGAGCCTACAAGTTTAATTTCTGAAACATGCTCAATCGAAGAACAACAAGAAAATTGGATGACCGACATAAATGAATATTTACTCAGTGGAAAGCTCCCAAAAGGGAAAAGGGAAGCACACAAAATCCAGTTCAAGGCAACAAGATACACAATTCTTGAAAATGAATTGTACATAAAGTCTTTCCTAGGTCCACTACTACGGTGCATCACTAAAGAACAAGGTAAAAATATAGTGAGGAAAATACATTATAGTACTTGCGGAAACCATTCCGGGAGAAGGTCTCTTGCCCAGAAAGCATGTTCCCAAGGATATTTTTGGCCTTATATGCAAGAAGATGCAGAAAGGATAGCAAAACATTGCGAATCCTGTCAGAGACGTGCACAAATGATTCATGCACTGGCAACAGAGTTACACAACGTCCAAGCCCATGGCCTTTTGCACGATGGGGCTTAGACATCATTGGCCCAATGCCAAGAACTCCGGGAGGACACAAATTCTTTCTAGTGGGAACGAATTACTTTACAAAATAGGTAGAAGTCGTCCCACTGGTTCAAATTATAGAACATAATGTCAAAAGATTTGTTTGGGAACAAATCATTTGCAGGTTAGTTGTTACTAAACGTAACACAGAAACTTGTTACAAATTGAAAGCTTTCTAAAAGCACCTTAAATGAAGAGCTTTTTAAATTTTGAATCAAATATTTAATTTGCAAATATTCAGGTTTGGACTTCCTATGGCCATTGTAGTTGACAATGGAATGCAGTTCAAAGGAACCAAGCTGAAAGATCTTTGCAAATAGTATAAAATACAGCAAAGGTCATAAATTCTAAACAAAGAATGCTTTTCGCCAGAGCTTTCTTTAAGAATATACTAACTTTGAAAAGTGGGAAACATCCTCTAAAAAATGCAGGTTTTCAGCACCAAGGTACCCACCAGGGAATGGTCAAGCTGAAGCTACAAACAAACACTGCTAGAAAATCTCAAATGAAAGCTAGGCACAGCTAAAGAAAAATAGGTGGATCGTCTACATGAAGTTCTATGGGCTTATAGAACCACCAAACGAAAATCCACACAAGAAACTCCATTTTCGTTAGCCTATAGAATGGAAGCAGTGATTCCTACTGACGTAATAGCTTCAACAACAAAAACCATCTCGGGAAGGCAGAAAGAAAACTCTAAAAGATTAATGGAAAGCTTGGATTCACTTGAGGAGAAACGTGAGAAAGGTATCTTACAGCTGGAAAACTATCATCGAACTCTTCATCGTGCATACTTTAAAAAAGTCAAGGCATGAGAGTTAATCCCAGGTGACTTGGTACTTCGAAAGGTTTTTCCTGGACGAGAAGAACCAAATTCAGGAAAGCTTAAAGCTTTATGGGAAGGACCTTACCTGGTGGATAGTAAAGCAGGACATGGGGCATACTTTCTGAAAACTGTAGAAGGTGATCTCTTTAAATCACCATAGAATATACTTCATTTGAAGAAGTTTTATCTTTAAGAAAGGAAAGGCTCTGAAATAAAAATATATTGGTTTTCAAGGCTTAGTCAAGAAATAAAACCTTGTTAATGTTTGGTTTTTCAGGTTTACCTTATAATTAGACCGTTGTTTTCAAAGGTTTACTGGTATACTCAAAATAAAACCTTCAAGGACCTTAAATGTAAACAAAGTAAGGAAAGATATAGCAAAAAACTCCGACCGTATAGATTATCAAGTTTCGCCCAAGAATTAAACCGTAGACTATAAGGTTATCCAAGAACGTAGTTCTTTGGAAATTAGAACATTTATAGAAAAGTATTGGTTTTCTAGGTTTGCCCCATAATTTAAAACCGCGGAGTCGAAGTTATCAGTGCTGGGTCATTGCATACATAATCTTTGAAACGTTACTGACTTTTTTGGTTTTACCCAAGAATGATAACCATAAAAGGATCCCGGGCTGGGTCTCGGTTGTTTCCTTAGATTATTGGATTTTCATGTTTGCCTATAATTACAACAAAGCAGGGAGGTCTCCATTGAGATCAGTGGAAATGGCCTCTATTAGTTTTCGGGTTTGCCCTATAATTAAACCGTTAGTAGCAAGGGTCTTTCAATGAACTAGTTTTCTTGAATGCCACCCTTTATCATCGGTTTTCTTCAATTGCCCAATAATTAGATCGTTCTTGGGAGGTTTCTTGCTTTTCCTAGCGCTCAAATGTGTATCTAGGACATTTGAGGTTCGTTTCAAATCTTCAAGGAAATCAAAGAACATTGCTTTTACAGCCTTAAGAAGTTCCAAGGAAGAAAAAGATTTCTCAAGTGATGAAGAAATAGCTCTTCTCACAAGACAATTCAAGAGTTTCTTGAAGAACAAAAAGGAGAGGTTCCAAAAACCAAGATTTGGTTCGTCTTCCAAAATAAGGGCACATGACAAAGTCAAGAACTTTGATAAAAAATTTAAGAAGAAGAACTCCATAGAAGTTCAATGCTTCAAATGTCATAGTTTTGGACACATGACTAATGAATGTCCAAACAATGCTCTGGCCAAAGCTAAGAAAGCAATGAAGGTCACACTTGATGACTCCGACTCATCCTTCAATACTAGTGAGTCTATTGATGAAGAAAAGGCGGAAATGAAGGCTATAACTGCTACTTTCTCTCAAATATTTAGAAATGCTGACACTTCTAGTGAACATGAGGAGAGTGATGAAGAAATAGACCCGGAGGAATTGTGTGCCAATCTCCTTAAAAAGAGCACGGACTTATCCAAGGAGAACAAAGTGCTGAATGAGAAGTTGACATTCATGCAAACTGAATGGGATGAAGCCATGATCAAGTTGCAAGAAAGTTCTAACAAAATAAAGCAACTTAAAGAGGAGATTTCAAGGGTACTTATCAATATTAACTCTCATGAGTTAGTTCATGAAAAAGCCTTAAATAAAATCAAGTCTCTTAATTCCACTCTTGCTGTAATCAAGAGAGACTTAGTCTTATCAAATAACTTGTTAGATAAATTTAATCATGGTTCTAATTTTATGTCTAACTTGTTGAATGTAGCCAAGACTGCAAATGATAAGAAGGGATTGGGTTATGATGCTACAACTAGTTCCAATTCACCACAAGGAACAAAGTTTGTGAAAGCCAAGGAACAACATGCTCAAAAAATTCTTCCAAAGAGCACACTCGCTCAAACCAGCAAAAATCTGGGTAAGTCAAAAGGCACATATTTTGCTTGTGTTCTTATTGTGGTGTTTCAGGGCACTTGCAAAATACTTGCAAACTTTATATGGAAGATGCTTTCAATGAACAAAGAAAGGCAAATCTTCTCTATCAATACAAAGAATTGCAAGTAAAAGCAAAGAACTTATCCGGTGAGATCTCAAAACTCACAAGGAATACACAAGGTAATGTACCCAAAGGTAAACCCCCTCACAACGAAACAAAATTCTCAATCCTTGTCAACTTCTGAAGCAGAATACCTTGCTGCAGGATCGTGTTGTACTCAATTGCTTTAGATGAAACAAATATTATCTGATTATGGCATTGAACATGATACTATAACTGTGCTTTGTGATAATACCAGTGCCATTGATATTGCTAGGAATCCAGTACAACATTCTAGAACTAAACATATAGACATAAGATATCACTTCATTTGTGATTTAGTTGAAAACAAGGTGATTTATCTTGAGTTTGTTCCTATCGAAAAATAATTGGCTGATTTACTTACAAAAACTCTAGACATTCTTAGGTTTGAACTCCTTAGAAGAGCTATTGGTGTGGTTGTTAGTAACTAATTGTTTTCTTCTCACTCCTTCCTGGTTTTTGCATTGCATATCTTTTTAGGTTGAAGAGTGAGTTATGTTTATTAGTTTGCTTTCAAAACTTTCCATTCTAGTAGGTGTGTTTTTAAGTGTTCTTTCTGTTTCAAATGGCTATCTTTTGTAGAATGCTTGAACATATAAGGGATTTCACAGAGTTGATTTAATTTACCTTATTTTGATATAGCCTGTGAATCTCTACATTAAATCCACATAATCTTTTGATTGATCTATTGGTTCTTGTACACATAAGGAGTCTCTTGAGTAAGTGTGTTTTTATCCTATTTGGATCATTCGATGGGTTAAAAATAAAGCTCATGATTCATTGATGGACTGAACCAGCTGGTTGGACTATCTCTCTAGGATTGGTGTTCTAATGAAGTGCTGAAATTTTTCCCCAAAATAGCAAGCTCTCGTAAAAATAACTTGAGCTTAGTGAAACACCAAAAGAGTGAGTTCTCGTAAAAATGTTGAACTCGGTATTTGAACATCAAAAAGAGTGAGATCCCGTAAAAACATTGGGAGCTCGATGTTCTTTTCTTCATCTTGATCTCATGGTGATTCACTTAATTCCAATACGGGTACTTTCTTAGAAGCATCTCCTCGGATAAGAGTCGCTTACAAGTTCAAGGAAAATACTGGTGTCTTGTTGATAATCCATGTCACATACTCTTGAGTACCTCAAAAGTTTTATCTTATGCTCAAACATGAAGGTCATTTTATAGGGTGCAAAGTGAGATGGTTCTTTCATGCTGGATGAGGTTCAGATTTGAAAAAATTAGTAATATGAACATCCTTATCTTATTTTCTTTTTAGGATGATCTCACATAACGATATTGTTCTCTCAACACACAGACATTCATTGATCATCTATAAGAATATTGTGGTGTTACTTGTTTTGAGAATCAATAAGCCTTTATTCGAATAAGGTTTAATAAATTAGTGCTTGCAAAAATTATGTGTTAATTGCATTATATTCTTCATAGCCTTGTGTAACAGGTCACATATCTTGGACATACCTTGATTCCATCAAAATTTTCATCAAAAATGAGTTTTATGGGTGATATGTCAAAATTTTGGTGATTTTGTATTTCGGTTTCAAAACCAAAATGACTGGTTTCGAAACCAAAAAGGACCTGGAAACAATCTTCGTTTCAGTTTCGAAACCAAAATGTTTGGTTTCGAAACCAAAACTTACCTGAAGATATTTTTGTTTTCAGTTTCGAAACCAAACTGCTTGGTTTCGAAACCAAAACTTACCTGAAGACATTTTTTGGTTTCAGTTTCGAAACCAAAATGCACCTGAAGACAATTTTTTATTTTAGTTTCGAAACCAACATCGCCGAATTTCGCGATTTCAGGGGCATTTTTGGCCTTTTATAAAGGGTCTTTTAAAAGAGGTTTCGAAACCATTTTTATCTCTAATCGTTTAGTTTGGTTTTGAAAGAAAAGAGAAAGGGTTTTCAAGGATTTTGGATCGTTTGGCTAGGGTTTCACGCATTTTAAAGATCCTTTCTCGTGGATTTTGCATTGTGTTTTTTATTGAAAACCTAGTTTTTCTATCGTTTTGATTCAATCATGTCTTCAAAATGACCAACCTCTTCCTCCCCTACTTCCACCAACCCAAAGAGGCCAAGATCCTTAACGGGATCCTCCCAATCCTTTGTGTGCCCTAGAACAAAAGAGAAATTTTATTTGGAAGATTGTTACAAACTTTATATCCAACACTTCCAAAAGCGTTCTGTTGTTGTTGAAATGGAAGTAAATTGGCATAAGGATGTGATCCTACAGGAAATTCATTCTAGGTTGAATTTTTGAAATTGGGATAGGTTGTTTAATAGTTTAGAGAATGCCTACCCAAGACTAGTTCAAGTATTCTACTCGAATTTTCACCACATTGACGAAGAGGGATTCAAGTTTTCCACTATGGTTTGAGGGAAACACTTTGTGGTTGATAGTGCTCTCATTGCATCTCTACTGGATTTCCAAGGTGATAAGGATGCCACTCAATTTCCACCTCTTCGTGACCCTGATGAAGAGTACACTCCTGGTACTCATACCATTGCTGAAGAGTTGGCTGGGGAAGTATTGGGAGAGGGACTTTCCTGCTAAGAGATGTACCTTGTTTCACAAGGTATGGAGAAACATAGTCGCCACCAATCTCTATCCATGTTCAGGGAATCGTAGTAAACTTAGTGATACAATAGCCAAGTTCTTATATCATTTGGGAACGAAGACCAAGCTTAGGATGGTAGATTTCATTGTGTATCAAATGATCACCATCAACAAGCACGCCACTCGAGCTCACTTGCTTCTATTTTCTAAACTCATTGAGAGGATCTTTCTTCACTGTGGGGTTATTATCCCTGCTCAAGAGGCCGCCTTTGAAGCAATAAGCACCATCTCTGACTCTACTGTAAAGAGGATTAAAGGGCACTTAAAGTTAAAAGAGGAACCAGCTCCTACAGTAGGTTTTGATCCATCTGAGCCTGTTCCTCCTAGCACTACACCAGCTGGCTCTTCACAGACTACTCAGAGAGAACTCAGAAGATAAGCATGGGTAGCTCAAGCTCAGGCCACCAACACCATTCTAGCATATATGAAGCTGCTTGTTCCAGTTGTGAATGCTATTGCTGCTAAAGTGGGAGTTGAGGGTATTCCTATTGTGCCTGATGAGGGGAGATCAAAAACCAGTCATGATCGCCCATTTGAGCCAGTGGATGAAGCAGAGGATGATGATTCTTCTGATGAGTCCTACAGTGATGATGGAGATGAGAGTACACCTCACTGTACGAAGGATCCAGCTGTTGTTCAAGAACTTACACAGAGTGGTGACACTATGCCTTTGGATGATGAAGATAATGACAGTTAGTTTCTCCGAGTCTCTCTCCCTCTCTCTCTCTTCTCTTCCTTATCTAAGTTGTGAATGATACCTAATCTTTTAATTTTCATTTGCGGCTTCATCTTTTACTTTCTAAAACTTTATTATCTGGTTTTGAAACTTTGAACAAATGATGAATGATTAAGTTTTATTTAGTAAATGCATAGTTTCTTTCCTTTCTCCATATATATGCCTCCATGTATCTTCTTGCAAAAATTTGTTTTTCCCACCTTTGTCTATTTCTGACAAAAAGGGGGAGAAGTGTTTATAGCTCAGAATGACTAAATGCATGGAGAATGTATGAGTATGGGGGAGAGAATTCATACACATAGGGGGAGTGGTTGAATTCTCCTATTTTCATTATAGGGGATTATCTTTCTTAGTATTACCTTGTTTTGATGTGAGTTTGAATTTTTGCAGAAAACTCTTGAAAGACTACTCCTAGAGTTTAGATGTCATATTATGGG
This sequence comes from Macleaya cordata, assembly GCA_002174775.1. Classification (NCBI taxonomy): domain Eukaryota; kingdom Viridiplantae; phylum Streptophyta; class Magnoliopsida; order Ranunculales; family Papaveraceae; genus Macleaya; species Macleaya cordata. The sequence continues at coordinate 387,035 of MVGT01004341.1, read as the reverse complement.
GGAGTTTTTGTCTTTCTTTATTTTGAGTTCATTGTAAGAGAAATTATGATGTAATGGGGAATGGTTATTTTTGTTGTGTTTCTCTTATAATGATTTTTGTCACGAAATCGACAAAGGGGGAGATTGTAAGGTCCATGAGCTTTCTCATGTGTTTTTATTTGTCAATTTTCGTCTCAAAAGTAAACTCAAGAATGTATTTGTAACTTGAGTTAGAGTCTAGAGAGTCTTGGGTCGAATCGGTTTGAAGAAATCTACAAAGGCTCCGAAGAACTCAACTCACCACTGGAAAACATCCTAGGATGGTAAGAGACTTAGAGAAACTAAGTACCATAGGTAGTTAGATCATGAGAGTGTTTCCCACACTTGAAATTGCCTTTAAAATAGTTTTAAGAGAAAAAATAACTGAATATGGGCTATTTGGTTTCGAAACCAAAAGATTGGGTTTCGAAACCAAAAGCATAACTGATGGTTATTTTCAAACAGGGAACAAAGAATTTCGAAACTAAACAGCTTGGTTTCGAAACCAAACTTTAACTGATGACAGATGAACTTTGGTTTCGAAACCAAACCTGTTGGTTTCGAAACTAAAAGACAAAAAATATCAGTACGAGTTTGGTTTCGAAACCAATCCTCTTTGTTTCAAAACCATCGCCCAGATTCAAACTTTTCTGGCAATTTTTTTTGAGTTGTAAAGAGATTCTTTAATAACTTTTTGCACATTCCCACCTAAGCATGTCTTAGTTGGTTTATTGGTGCATGGGAAACATTCATGAGTTGGATAAGAGGGATAATGGAATGACCCCCCATCTCACATAATGATGTGCAAGAATAAACTTGTTTATTCTGGTTTAGATCTGGACATTTCACTATAAATAGGGGTTGATCGTCTATTGTTTAAATCAACCAATCACCCCTAACCTCAACAAGTACTTAGAGAGTTTAGCTCAAAATCTATAGATTCCAAGCTTGTTGAACTTGGTTCAAATCCTTCCCATTTTAATCCAAAAACTCTGTTTTTGTGTGTCGGTAGATTTTTGGTGGTTGAGCTTGCAGTGTTAAGCTCGTGGTGATATACTCGAGGAGTCGAGTAGTGGTTCAAGGTGCGGGACTTGCGGAGTTCAAGTTGGAGACGCATCATTGTCAACTTAAAGGCAAATTCGTGGAGTTTAAATTTGTGGAAGAACTGTTCACCGTAGTTGTTGGAGCGTAGAGGGAGTCGTAAGTCGTGTCCATCGAGTGGTAAATCGGTTTGTAAGTTTTCATTAACTTTTAGTGGATTCTTTTCTGGACTAGGTCTTGGAGTTTTTCCTAGTTTGGGTTTCCTCGTAAACAAAATCTCTTGTGCATATTTTCACATTTTTATGAGATTAAAATATTCGATTCTTTCTCTTAATTCCGCATATTAAGAATCGAATAAGTTAATACTCTTGTTGGAAATTATTGTTTTATTCTTTATCACCTTTATAATTTTTATTAGGTGATCGTGTGATCATTAATCTTAGTCATATTGAAATACGGTTATTCCAACTAAAATCGTAGGGTACTTAGACTTTCAGTAACGATTATAATCGTGACAAAAAATAAATGTATAACGATTATAAACGTGATAAACCATCTATTACAAATTTATAACGCTATATTTTTAACGTTTATAAACGTTAAAAAAAATTATTAGTAACGGTTATAACCGTTACAAATAAGCAATTTTGGTGTAGTGTAATGGTGTGTCTGGATGTTTATTTTTCTTCTCGAAAGTGGTATTAATGTTTTAATTATTCGTACTTCGTATAAATATTAGGGATGAAACCTCGGACACATGTGATGATCTTACATATAGTTTGTGATACTTTCTATCAATTATCAACTTAGTTTTGCAACGTATTAAATCAAAAGTGGATAATATGTGTTTTTTGGTGTTTCAGATACAAGGGTAAATTTATTTCTGATCTTTCAAGTGAAGTGGAATAATATTTTAGGTTGTTTTAAAAAGGGTTTTAATGTTCAATTTTCCATACTAGCATGTTTGATTACTAGATTAGTATGTGGTTATCGAGAAGAAAATTAATATTCATACATAACATTGTTGTGGGTTCTACAAAGTGGATTCTGAAAACCTTAGTAATTACTCCTATTAGTTTACAATTGTTTTTAATTAGTTGTTTAATTTTTATTTCTTTATTTTAATCATTAGTTTTTAAATCATCTCTGAATTCAAATTGCTAGGATTAGGATTTAATTAATTTTAAATTTAGTTTGATACTTTTTATTCTTGTCCTCGTGAGATCGACCTCGAGCCATATCTATGTATGATTCGTGCACTTGTGAGTATTATTTAATTTAAATTAATTTTTTAATTTAGGTTAGTTTAAATTCACATCAGATATCGATACCTCTTGCCTTCTATGCGATTTTGGGTTTTGTTATACATAAAAAATTCGTGCAAACTTTGAGTCCATGCATTCAATCATTGGAAAAATATATGAATAAGATAGAAAACCTAAGTCTACACCAAATGAGCAAGTTACTACTTGCCTTGAATCGAAAACGTCACAGAACGCAAGGAAGAAGCAGGGAACTCTGCAACTACAAAGTCAGCACCTTCTCTCTCTCGAACTCGATTCCCTTTTCGACCTAGCCTTCGAACAACCCAAGGTTCTTCTCTAATAGCCGATCCCCTTGCCCTAACTATCCACCTCTTTCTCTTCCTCTCTCTAAACTAAAAATGATGGGAACAAATAAGGGTTAAGAAAATAGGTTTTGGTTTATATTAGATATAAACCCTAATAAGTCTAATTACTAGTATGGTGCCTTATCAAAAGTGGGTTGCCCCCAAGATTAGTAACCCAAGAGAAAAGGGTATTACATGGTGATAGGGCTTGAAGTTTTAGAATGGACTAATTTTTGGTAAAGATGATCTACATAGTAAGGTATACATTCTCACAAAATCTCAGCCCTTAGATTAACCTCAAGTTAGACCCACATAAGCCTTTACATATAACATATACATATAAGACTGTAAGCCGATTCATTCTCAATGATAACAAGTCTTGTGTGGCCCGTTCAATGAACGGGCACTTTTTATAAAAAATTATTTTTAATTTTATTAATTTTTAAAAACTTCCTTTTAAGTATTTTATTTTTTAGAAATTTCTTTTATTTAATGTGGAAATATCTATTTGTTTACAATATATTGGGCAAGGTCTTTATAATGTAGGTTTTTTTAACCCACACCTAAGAGAGGAGGTTATATTAACCCAAGGTTGCATCTTTGTAGACAAGCATGTGTAGCCCGTGCTAAGCATGGACAAAATATTTTGCAAAAAAAATGAATAAAAATAAAAAAAGAAAAAAGAAAGGAAAAATATTTAACAAAATTATTTTCAACTATAATGATCTAATAAACAAAATAAGTTGATATAAATATATTATTAAATTGATATATAGTAATTTATTAAAATTATTATTATTATAGGTGCAATTGGAATTGGAGTAATTGATTCTATATATTTTTTAAATGGTTAAAAATACCATTATATTGTAATACCATTAGTTGTAATATGAGTCATGTATTTATAATGTAAGTTTTTTTAACCCACACCTAAGAGAAAGGGTTGTTAAAATCCAATAATCAATTATAATATATATTGGGTGGAAATATCTATTTTTTATATATTGGGATATGTGTTTATAATGTAGGTTTTTTTTAACCCACCGCTAAGAGAGAGGGTTTTTTAAACCCAAGTCCTCAATTATAATAGCAAGAGCCTACGCCAATATTCCTACAAATAAAAAAATATTAGTAAATACATCAAAAAAGATAAGAGAAACTAAAAGCTTTACAACAAATACCAAAAAATAATAGTGAAAAAAAGTAGTCAATATTAAAGGAGCTAAAAGTTTTGGAGCGTTGGATGCTAAATGTGTGACACCCCTACCCTGAATCTAAATCGTCTAACCCACTTTGGAGTCGAATCTAAGGCCTCGGTGCGTCACTGGGGTGAAAGAAAAATATCTAGTTGAACACTATATAAAACCCTTGTGTATCTAGATTTAGTCACTACGAAACACCCTATTTAAGTTTAAAACACTTAATGGTCCTAAATTCAAAGGAATAAGCTAATTTTCTAAGTAAATATTGTTGTCAGAGTTTTGCATCAATGGCGAAGATCAGGCCATTATTCCCTAACCATAATTCAGATTAAGGTGCGGTTAGATTATCTGAAATTAGACAGAAAAATGTAAAACTTTTATGTTTTGACCCGAAGCTAATTCTCTACGGTTTTACACAAAAATTGTGCTCAACTCAGACCAATGCAGGAATTAAGGATTTTGCAGCATGCAAGGTCAAACTTAGGGTAGTCGATGAGTTAACTTCCTAATCTCGGAATAAGATGAAACTTACTAGGATTATGTATAAGAGTCTAACAAACATAAAACAAACGGCATAATATCATACAAGCCCATGTATTTAAGAGAAAACATTAAAACTCATTCACATGTTATTACAACTCAAACTATTCAATCATATTCAAACTATTAAAACTTGTCTTAAGCATTCATCAAGCATCATTATATGAAACATAATAAATAAAAACTAATTAATCAAAACTAAATCAAATCATTGTCATCAAGGCATATAATCAAGCAAAACCCAATCCCAAGTGATCTATTTCTACCATCATCTTCTTTCTAAGTTCTCGGAATGGTACGTACTTCTAAATCTTTGATTTCTTCTCAAGACTTTTGGTATAACTTCGAGTTCTTCTTCTTTTTCCAGTAGGGGGGAGGTAAAAACGTAGGGTGAGCAAAGCTCAGTAGGTATAACCAAAATATAGGTTAATAACTAGCACCTTTTTTAGTAAATCACAAGCTTTTTGCCACAAAACCCATCCAAACAATGGCTTTTAAAACCCACCCTTTTCTTTGAAATATCTCACACACTCTTTTCTAAACTCATCCAAACACTTAGGGTTGTTCACTCAAAATACTCTTTTTGAAAACAGACTGGTGTTAGCCATAGAAAACAGGTTTATTTTTTAAAACCATAACTCTCAACTGTAAAGAGATAAACAAGATGCAACTATATATATAGAAGTATATGCATTATTTTATGCTTCATATTCTCACATTATACTGATTATTTTATTATTAATCTTTCCACTTTTCTTCAGGGCTTTTACGACAGCCAACCACGGCTGTTACGGGTGCCAGCCATCTTGATATACCTCTCTTGCGGAGATGCCACTAGGGCATAAACAACGTCAATAAGATAAGAACAACGTCACTTAAGACAACTGAAGATTAGATATATTTTATATCATAGTTTACCTCTCTTGCGGAGACAATGTCACTTAGACCAAGGTTTCTTTTAAACCTCTCATCTTACCACTTTAACTTTCGGTAGCTTTTAAACATAATCACTCATGATCACACCAACCAAAATAATGTTGATTTTATGCAAGAAAACCTTTTGAAAAGCACAATATAGTTTTATAAAGAAAACATCTTTTGAAAACACATGAAGTTATAAAACAATCGAAGAAACGAAGAATTTTGAAAAACAAGTTTTAGGATAGTAGTTCTCCCTACCTTTTTCGCTTAATTTCCACGAGGTTTAGACTTACTTTTCCTTCTCTTCCTTTAGCTTTAAATACTCCAATCTTTCTTCAAACTTGAATGGGTTTTAATCCTCTTCAAACTTGAAGAAGATGAAGAGAGAGAGGGAGAGAGAGAAATCGGCTAGGCTAGGGGTGGGGTTTTTCTTCTTTTTTTTTTCTCAACTTGAAAGTTGGGTTTTTCTTTTGGTGTGGGATGGTTGGTCGACCAGCCCCCTATATATAGGGTTCGGCCACTTTAATCCCCCCATTTTTAGTTTCTAAAACCTATCCTAACTCTATCTCTAATCTAAGTTTATCCCAAACTTCTATTTACCTTTAATTCTTTTTAACTTTTAAACTACTAATTATATTAAAGTTTTATTTATTTCAAATGGCTAAGATTAAATCTTAAACCATCCAATGGTTCGTATTAAATACTACTAGTTTTAGATAAACAAGGAAATCTAAGTGTTTAGATTTTTGAAACTATTTCAATGGCTAAGATTTAGTAACTTTTAGATAACCTAAATCTAATGGTCTAGATTCATTCATTGTTTATCAAGGTTTAGGATTTACTTTTATTTTAGTAGATATACTAACAATTATCTAAATTAGTAATTATCCTCTTTTTAGAAAATTACTAAAAATTAGGCGTTTTATCTAAATTAGAAGTTTTAGAGTTTTAAGAAACTAATTTCTTCTAAAATAGGTGGTGCACAAGGCAGCCCCTTGTGCCCACATTTTTGCCAAGTGGGGCCCACCACTTGGTCACTCTTTATCTAAGTTTCTTAGCTACACCCAACCACCATTTATCATTTTATTTTCGGTTTCATTTCTAACTTCATTTTCATTTCATTTCTCCTCATTTCTCATTTCATTTTTATTTCTCATTTCATTTTTAATGAAAACTTAATGTTTCAAAATTAACCTAATCTAATAGTTTATTTTCATTTCTAAGTTTCTTAATCCAAGGGTTGTTCACGAACATTTCTTACTCCGAAATGTTCATTTCTACGTTTATTTCATTTCTAGGTGACTTCTGGAATTCTATGTTTTATAAACTACTAGAAATGATTAGTATTTGAGGTTATTCTAAACTTTATGTTGATTTCTACTATGAATGTAGGTCAACACAACCCTAATTTTCATTTCATTTCTCCGGGTTTTTAAACCGAAGGTTCATTTCTAAGATTTAATGGTTCATTTCTAAAGGATAACCCCTAATCTCTATCTCAAAGAGATTTTGAAAACATTTGGTTTTGTTGAAAAATATTTTAGAATAATTTTGAAAACATTTTATGCAAGACTCATTTTGCAAATAATTTTGAACTCATTTCTACACTTATATACACACTCTATGTATATAACTCATGTATTATGGATATTTTTGGCAAAGCTTATTTTTCGATACTCATAGGTTTCTCCTCTTAGATTTACACCTTTCTAACACTAGTTGGGCCTACTTTAGGTCCATGGGCCTTAAGCCAATGCTTAAGTCTATGTGAAAAAATCTCGAGTGTTACAAAATGAGAGGAAAAGATTTTAGGAGGAATAAATTGAACTAAATAGAAATAGGGAGAGATTTTAGGAGATTGACATTGAGGGAATCTTGAGGGAGATTTTTTAGGTGACGTAATACACCTAATAAACTTAATAATATAAATTAAAAGGGTATATAAGGGATTTTTGTATTAACCCACGCCAGAAATTTGGGTGAAAATATCTATTTTTTTCTTATATATTATGTCATAGGTTTATAATGTAAGTTTTTTTAACCCACCCCTAAGAAAGAGGGTTTTTAAAACCCAATGGTCAATTAGATTTTAGGAGGAATAAATTGAAGGGGTTTTGGAAAAAAAAATTCCCTGTAAAAAAGTCATTATGTTTTTAATTCTTGTTTATAAATTTAGTCCTTAGTTTTGGACATAAAAGTCATAAAAGTCATAAAAGTAGGGACTAAATTTATAAAAAAAGATTAAAAATATATTGACTTTTCTTACAGGGATTTTTTTTACATTTTTCATAAATTGAACTAATAGAAATAAGGAGAGATTTTAGGAGATTGACATTGAGAGAATCTTGAGGGAGATTTTTTAGGTAACGTAATACACCTAATAAACTTAATAATATAAATTAAAAGGATTTATAAGGGTTTTTGTATTAAACCACGCTAGAAATTTGAGTGAAAATATCTATTTTTTCCTTATATGTTATGTCATTGGTTTATAATGTAGGTTTTTTTAACCACCCCTAAGAGAGAGAGTTGTTAAAACCCAAGGGTCAATTATAATACATTATTGGGCTGAAACCCCCTGTTTTGGGGAGGTTTTACGGAGAGGACTTATTTGGAGTTATAAGTGTCGTCCCTCCTATTTTGCGCTTTGTAAGGTAGGCCCTTGGTTTTTTTTTTTTAATGACAAATTTTGCATACCTAACAGTTTAGACTATTTTTTTTTGTTTTTTTTACGGACTATAACTTTTAATCTATAACTCTCTCTCTCTTTTTTTCTTAACTGGGTTATGCAAACAGATTGCATGCATTTTTACCTATGCAAGTAGTAATTTGCATATATAAGTTGTAATTTGCATACTTTGCATAAGCTTATCGAGAATTTGCACCTTTCTGAGTCTCTATGCAAACAGATTATATACTAAAAATGCCTATAATTTGCATAGTAAAAACAATGCAAATTATAATTAGGTTAATTTAGTTTACCCCCCCAGAATAATTGGCAAATCGGACTTACCCCCCTCAAAGATCAGATATTGAACTTACCCCCTCAAACTCACGGTTTTCGTGATTCTGCCGTTAGAAGACACACATGCGTCTCGCACGCTCCATTTTTTAGGGGGGTAAGTCCGATTAGCCAATTATTCTGGGGGGTAAACTAAATTATCCCAAAAAAATGGTGCAGAGTAGAAATTAACCCTGAGAGAGAAACCAAAATGGAGAGATGGGTGACGGTGGAGAGAAATCACCATTGTTTGTCGAACTTGGGCTTTTAGTGATGGAAACAGTTCAAATTATATTCAAATCTCACCCGGTGTCTTTGATGAGAGGGTCTTTCAGGTTCGTCCTTGTAAATTAGAACAATTGGTNCATTATAATTTGCATAGGCATTTTTAAATACTTTTAAGCATCTGCACTTTTCAAAGCCTCTATGCAAGTAAATTGCATAAGAAAAAAGTCAAAAATCTATTTTTGAAACAATACAAATTATAATTTGCATATGATAATTTTTGCATACTTTTAAGCATTTTGATGTTTTTTTTTTCTTTAGTAAAGCATTGAATTGCAAAAAACAAAAAAAAAAAATTCAAAATTAACTGATGTATACAATTAAAAAAGATGAATTTTCAAACAGGCTGAATGGGCTAGTCACTCGTTTGTGACTTGGCCATAAAAAAAAACCCTAAATCTTTTCCATAGTTGAAGAGAAAAGGAGAAACAGAGGGAGAAAGGGGAGAACCCAAATCTAATCCGCCATTGTTGACAAGGTACGATTTCTTTTCTTCTTCTTCTTCTCTTCTTCTTTCTTCGATTTACAGCAGCAGTAGCACGTAGCTGCAGCAGAATTTTCTTTTTTTTACGCTGCTACAGCAGGAATGGCGGTTTTTTCCCCCTTTTCTTCTCCTTATCTTTTCAAAACTTATGGGCTATGGAGGGGGTAGAAATTTGTGATTGGGCTCGGCCGAGTCACAGCCGAGTGACTCGGCCATGATCGGCCTGACTCGGGGATCGGACTCTGGCCGGGTCTGATCTTAATCCGAGCCCGACTACTTAGCTTCGGAAGTAAGTTCTCTTTAGCTTCTTCTTCCATTCACCTTCTGTTCAGTGCTCAAGTCAATGAGTTAATGAACTGTTTTGTTCAACATATTGAGTGAATTAATTTTATGGTGTGGGACTCATCTCAATTAAGTTTCCACAGGTATTTAATCCCTTGTTTTAATCATTAATAATTTTTCATTATTTTAGATTGGGATTATAGTATATATGTTGTTTGTATAGATTCTAATGTTGTATGAAATTGATTTTTGATGGTTTACTACTGTAATTGACACTCCATTTATTTCAACAGCTTTAGTTTATGAAGAGCATTATGTGGCAATTTGAGTGTGGAGGGAGATTTGCTATCTTTTGTGAGAGCTCAATTGTTTTTTGACGGTTCACCCCTATAGCTAAAACCCTCATTGAGCTGCGTTGTGTACACTTAAAAACAATCCTTAGTTGCAGTAGCTATTAGTACATTTTGATAATCCTAATATCTTCCTTCTCAGCATGAGAGCTTTGATAGACCGTGTGTTCCGAGCATCCCGAAGGGCATATTTATCTCACTCTTCTTTTTCATCCAAAACCCTAACATCACGACTCCAACAACCTTTATGCGTCCAGATCCAGAAACCTTTCTCTAACTCTCTCCTCCAAACACGAACTTACATTTCAGAAATGCGTAAATCGGCATTTGAAGGCAACATTTTGAGAATTCTTCGAAATGAGATCCAATACGAGTCTGAATATGCTCCTCCCAAAGAGGTAACCTTTGCTCTTTGTTTGTAATTACTAGTTTTCCCTCTTGTATCTTGATCGTAGGGTCTTGTGTTTCTTTTGTAAAGCCTGTTACAACATTCAACTCTTTTACGGTGGAGGACCGGCCCGGAGAGCAGTGGATTAGATTGAGAAGCAAATACGGAGAGGAGGATATTAAAATCGAGGTAACAATGTTCGATGGCTCTGTTCCTGCTCCGAAAACTGGTGACGGTGACAAGGATGGAGATGTACAGCTGCACATCAGCTTGATCGTTGATATCTCGAAGGGGGAAAATTGCGGTGTTTTAGAATTTGTATGCTCAGCATGGCCGGATTGCCTTGATATTCAGAAGGTGTTCATGCTTAGGCGTAATGGAGTGCCAGCGAGTCCTTACATGGGACCAGATTTTAAGTATGACATTCTATAGACTGCTGTCTCTTTTTTATTTTTATTTCTTTTTGCGAGTTGTTACAGCCTAGTTGTATTTCTCATTTGGTTTTCTTGTTTATGTTTTTTTTTTATCCAGGGACTTGGATGATGAGCTTCAGACTTCGTTACAGGAATTCATGGAGGCAAGGGGGGTAAATGATGAACTTGCTGAATTCTTGCATGAATATATGATGAACAAAGATAAAACCGAGTTTATTCGATGGATGGGAAAAGTCAAATCTTTCGTTGAAAAATAGAGGGATCTGCTTTAGTTGTAAATGCTCTTCTCCATCCTTTTTTTTTTTCTTTCAGTTTGCTTTTTGAATCCCTTGATAAGATTGCCATTAGATATTTATTTGTTTCTTTGAAATAAGTTACTTCAACTTGCAAATTTTATTTCGTTGATACACTTGTAGTATGCAAGTACACTTTCTTTATTCGAAGAGCCATTGACATGTGTAGAGTCTACAGACCCACAAACAGGATCATTTTTAGAATTGATGTTTACATTTTAAATAGGGAGAAAACACCGATCTGGGTCTGAATGTTTCTATGAACAGTCAAAATAACATTGGAACACTTGAAATTAATAGGTCCCTTTGTAATCAAATTCCCGAGCCCCCCATTTATTTTAGAGATTTAAGAGGTTATGGAGAAAAAGATCAAACGGAATTAGCATAGAGTACATGCTTTTGCACATACAACATAAACCCAAGGTACAAATTTGCACTTGTGAGATTGGAGTAGGTCTTAAAACTAATGATTTTAGGTCTTGAATGACAACTTTCTACTGTGAGTAGGGTTTACTGCAAGTATAGAAGAAGCATTCTCTATGATTTGATATTCAAATACAATATGCATTAGTAAGTTTTATATTCCTGTACTTTATGCTGTTATCATATGCATTACCAACGGCAAGAATATCTGACCAATGCAGTGTGGATAGTTCATTTATCTATTTTAAGTATCTAGGTTTTGTAGATTGTATTCTTTTTTATGTTCTCATATTCTCATATGTTAGCCTTTTCAAGAGTTGTATTGTTTTATGTTCTCTTTTTTCTTCTACTTTGTGGCTTTCCGTTTTTCTTAGCATATAATATCCGCAGAGATTAGCTAATGATAAAGCTATTCATGAGAAAAGTAAGGACATTTTATTTTTTGATTAATAAATAAAAAAGATGAGTCTTTTACTGTAGGACCCTTAAAGTTGCTAGTCAATTACATTTACTACCTTAGAACTTGTAAAAACCCCCTAAAAAACTTGCTTTTCCTAGTTCATTACAATTACTACCTTAGCTTGTTAAGCATACCAAAAATACCCTCACTGATCTAATCTCCGTTGTCTTCTTTAAAGACCAGTTTGACGAATCAGACAAAAACAGATAGAAGGGAAAAGAATAAGAGAGAGGGAGGAGGGAGGGATATATGTTGTTAAAGTCCTAGGTGGAGGCTGGGCGGCCAAGGGGCGCCTAGCGCCTAGGTCCTTCTAGGCGAGGCCTAGTCGGGATTAAGCGGGATAGATATAATTAATATAAATTCTAAAAAAATATATACATATGTATGTCACAAAATTTTCATAAAATTAACATTAAACAATAATGATCCACATGCAACAACATCAAAACAAAATATCCATAGTCTAGTATGTTAAATAATAATGATAAACAACAACAAAGTAAAAACAAAAAAAGAAAGCAGTATGCAGGGAAAAAAAAGCAGAGAAAAAGAAGAGAGAAGAAGAAGAAAAAGGGGGGAAAGAAGAAGCAGGCGAAGAAGGGGGCAGTAGCTCATGCTACCTGGATCAATGGGGAAAAAAACTGGAAAAAAAAGAGGGAGAAGAAGAAGAATCGGTGGGGGAAAAAAACAGAGAAAAACAGAAAAGAGGAAGGAGAGAAAAAAAAAGTAGCTCATGCTACCTGGACAAAAAAAACCCTCCCACTTCCCTTCTTTTCTTCTTTTTATTATAGTAGAGATGTATGGTTTTTTTCATTAAAGGCCCTAAAAAAGTCTTTTATACCCAATGGACCTAAAACTATAAATGTTTTCAAAAAACCCCTTGAAAGTTGAAATTTGTTTTTAATAAAGGGCCTAGTCGGCGCCTAGGGACGCCTAGCCCTAATCGCCTGCCTAGGCCCCGATTTTTTGGGCTTGGCGGCTTGGACGCCTAGGTGCCAAGGCGTGGCGGCCAGAGGGCGCCTAGCGCCTAGGCAGCGATTAAATCCGCCTAGGCCCCGACTTTAATAACATAGGGATAGATATCAAAGCAAGTGTTTATTGCCCCACTTTCAGAGAGTTGAGGGTTAGATTCAAAGTAAACGCTTTCTATCCACCAATTTTATTTAAAATTAGAGTACGTTTTGGATAGATCAGAACAGAATCTGTGTATAATTATAATATATAGGAACTGTTTTACTTTACATAATCACAAATAGCATTTCATTACAGAGTAAAGATAGAAAACAAGGAAAAATCTGCTCAAGAGATGATCAGGGAGTCTGTTGTAGTGAGTGGACCTACCAGTTATGTTGGTTAATTGCTGTTCACGAGGTTTTCTGAGAGAGAAAGAAGGGATTGGAGTAAAAATTCTAGAGTGAGAGAGGGGGTTGAAGGAGAAAATGGAATTTCTCGCCCCCTGTAAAAATGCAGTAAAGGTAACGAAGAAGAACGGTTAGATTGGACTAATGGAGGCATTTTTGGTATTTTAAAAAACCTAACATAGTGTTGTAATGAGCTTGAAAACCCTTGGGTTTTCGAGAGTTTTTGCAAGTTCAAGGTAGTAAATAAATGTAATTGACTTGCAACTTTAGGGATTGTAGAGTAAAAGACTCAAAAAAGAATATAAGATGTGAAATTTTTAGTACTTTGTGAGTAATGCTAGACACTCCACTTTTCCCGGCCGCAATCACCTACCACGTGATATGGCAACTAATGTGGGTTGAATTGGTTAACTGTAACCTCTGACATTGTCTGGCCGCATCAGCTGCCACATCACATAGTAGGTGAGTGTGGTCGTCATCAAAAGTGATCCGTCTAACTTTACTTGTTGCTGTGAGTTTTATGCTTAACAGTATCTTTATGGCTATCTCAGTCTCAGATTGGTTGCTATTATTCAGTTGAAATTCTGTAGCATGCAATTTTGCTAGGGTTGCTTAAGATTCCTTTTTCCTGTGGAGAATTTGTTGTCTATCAGATTTCATACTCTACTTAAATTTTGTCTTGTAAAATTTTATATGACCACAGTTTGAGGCTGCATTTTGAGGATCTCAGGATAAACTTTTGCATCATTGAAGACTTGTTTGGTGAAAATCTAAATTTGGTGAAGATATTATCACTTTGATCCCTAAGATTTAGGCCTTTAGGGGGGAAACTGAATGAATTGTGTTGCCTTGTTTGGTGAAAATCTAAATTTGGTGAAGATATTATCGATGTTTGGCATATTTTCGACCCCATTTTAAGCTGTTATGTACGACTAGTTCTTATGATAGACTTGAATCCTTGTGGATGCTTTGCTTCTTGTTATGGATTGAATTTGAATAGAGTAAAGTTCTGCCTGATATTCCTTCCAAATAAGTCCTGCGGCTAAATCAATGCGGGACTTATTCGGGGATTGAGTAGCATTGCTCATTATTGGTTTGTTGAGTTACTGATTATATTTTGTTTGGTGTGGATGTTTGAATTGATTATTTGATTTGAATCGACCTGATTTGCTGATTCAGACCGACCGGATGATGTATCCAATTCAGACCCTTAACGGGGCTTGTTTGATAGCCTATTCTAGTAGGTATGTTTCTATGGTTAAAATCCAACGTTTTGAAAAAATAATTGTGTAATATCTTGATTGGAGTCATTGGACATTTTATGAAAGGGTCTGGTTCATTTTCTTTATATAATACCATCTTCTTATACCTAGCTTGGTCAATGTTATATATTGACCTGGAGACTCCGGTCTCAATGTGTGTTTCACTTGGCTTACCAAATTTAACAAACAGCCTTTTGCAATTATTATGGAGGGCTGATATTAGTGAAGCTATTTTGGATGGAGGGAAGGCAGTTTTGGGTTGTTAAAAAGGCTCTCGACCAAAATACACCCCACCCCACTAAAATACACACCATTCCTACCATTTTACGGTTTACACGCCACTAAAAGTACACCTCACTTCTACCACCATTGCCACCACCACCACCCCTATCCTCATCCGCCACCACCACCACCCCGATTCTCATCCACCGCCACCACCAACAACTCAACCATCTGAAATATCTCTCTCTAAATAGATAGTTTAGATTTGAAAAATCCAACACCTCCACCACCATTGATATAAAAAAAAACCAAATTTGATTTTATCGACCACCAATGATCGAAATCATGATCTCCATCAATGGTGGTCGTAAATTTTAGTCAAATTCAATCGTCGTCTGCAATTACCATTAGTCGAATTTTATTTCCAGATCTGGGTTTTAGATCTCTCTTTCATTCTCGATCTCTATCTCTCTCTCTTGATCTTGGCTAGGGTTTGTTGAAAAAAAAAATTCTTAGATATATGAGATCTATCGTCTTTTTTTCTCTCTCTAGATCTGTGCTTGTTGGTAGTGATGGTTGAGGTGGAGGCAGTGGTAGTTGGGTGTATTTTGTTTTGTGGGATGGAAATATAAAGAGCTTCTCTGAAAATGGTTTTGGGTTTAAGGCCTAACAAAATTGCTTCCCCTCTATCTAAAATAGCTTCCTTAATAATAGCCCCCTTATTATAACTTCAACAAAAGTTTCTGAGGGGCAATTGTCAGAGACATAAAATTAATGCTATCAAAACCGGATCCCAATAGCAGGATCCCGGTGGTCGGATCGGGTTCAATTGGAAAAAATTTAATATTTTAGTGCGGTTCACTTCAAACCAGTTCGGATTTTAAAGCTCAGTTTTTCTGAAATTGCGGTTCAACCGTTTGAACCAAGCAAATCGGTTTAGTGAAAAACCGTGTCTTCTCCTCTAGTTTACTACAGATATTAATTAAATCCTCAAAGTGAATTAAATTCTTTGTGCAATGTTGCATTCGTATAGTATTGACAATTTTTCTTTATAAAAAAACAGTTTGACAGTTTTATTAAACATTTTACATTCAATATTTATCGAGTAATCTGATACAAAAACTATTCATTGCTTTGCTCTTTCTTCTTCGAACCCGAAGGAACCAAATGCCCCTTAGCACAGTAAAGGCAATCATGCATTAAAAAGCATTGTTTTGGGTTGTGTGATCATGAGTGCTTGTATAAAAGCCATCGGAAGTTAAAGTGGAAAGATGAGAGGGTTAAAAAGTAAACCTTGGGTTGTCAGGTAACTTGCCTCAGTAACCTTGATTAATGATGCCCGATGAGAGATATCAAGTACTCCAAAAGAGAGGTATGATGTGTGCTCCAGAAGAGAGGTTTAACATGATATGATAAAATATAATTTCGCCAGTTGTGATATTTGTGAATGTGGTATTGAGAAAGTGATGTTGTGTTTGGCCTAAGTGGCACCGCCTTAGTGACATCTCCGCAAGAGAGGTTTATATCCGGATCCGTCCAAAAGTTGACGATGGTTGGTTTTCAGAATAACCCTGACGAAGGAAGTGGAACATAATTAAATAAATGAAAAGGTATTGGTATAAAGTTTTTTAAAACTCTTCTACTTATATATGATTTTGAAAAGTTGTTTTGGTTTTATAAAACGAAAGATGATTTTTGTTTTGAAAAAGAGTTTGGCCAAAAGCTATGACTAGCACCAGTTTTTAAGGTAAGTTTTGGTCCAGGGTTCGGGGTGTCATATTGTTGTTATTGGCTATCTTATATAGAATACTTAAACATATAGGAGATTTCACAAATCTGAAATGTTTTACTTTATTTTTATGTAGCTTGTGAATTTCTTCTGTAAACTCACATATTCTCTTGATTGATTTACAAAAATTTATTTACTTAAAAGTCTTTTGAGTAAGTGTGTGTTTAGCTTAGTTAGATCATTGGATGGGTTGAAAATAAAAGCTCATAATTCATTGATGGACTGAACTAGTTAGTTGGACTATCTCTCTCAGATATTGAGTTTTGATGAAGTGCTAAAATATTGTTATATCTTGCATTGATTCATCAAAAAAATAGTAAACTCTCGTAAAAGAATTTGAGCTTGGTAAAAAACCAAAAGAGTGAATTCTCATAAAAAATATTGAACTCGGTGTTTGAACATAAAAAGAGAGATCCCACTAAAATATTGGGCACTCGATGTTTTATATTCTTCAATTCGACCTCATAGTGACCCACCTTGGTTCCAATATGGGTACTTTCTTGGTTGTATCTGCTCGAATAAGAGCCACTTGCAGGTATCAAGAAAAATATTAGGAACAAGCTGGTAATATATGTCTCATGCAATTGAATACCTCAAAAGTTTTATTTTATACTTAAATATGAAGGTCATTAATAGGTAACAAAGTAAGATGGTTATTTCATGCTAGGAAATGTTTAGATTCGTCTTCTATCTATTCTCTCTTAGGTGATTACATTTGCTAGCTTTTAGATCTTCTTTCTCGTTTAATCTTAAATCTTCAAGTATAATTAAACGGAAAGTCGATGGTCCCGAATCTAGAGTTCATTTCTCCAAGAAACACAAAGCCCCATCGGACCCCTCACACCCTCCAAGCGTGGTTTGCCTAAGTTCGAGGGAAAAATTTTACTCCAAAGAGTGCCTTAATCTTTACGTCAAATTTTTTAACAAAAGGCTCTTGTTGTTGAGCTATCCATTTTGTTTGAAGTAGAAATCCTTAGAGATATCTCTCTTTTACTTAGAGACCGTCATTGGGATGAGTTATTCAATGGAGATGGAAATACCTACCCTAGAATTGTGAAGGTTTTTTACTCTAATTTCTATCACATTGATAGTGATAATTTTAGTTTCTCCACCATTGTATTTGGGAAAGATTTTATTGTTGATTCCTCCATTATATCCTCTTTGCTCAATTTGGTTGATGAGGATGATGCCTTAAAATTCCCTCTCCAAAGATTTAAAGGTCAATCCTTTGAACCTATAGCAGAGATGATAGCTCAAGTTTTAACTGGGGGGATCTTTATTGGGATGTTGAGTTTCCTGTAGTCAAATGTTCTTTGAAGTTTAAAAGTACTCTTGTAAATATTGTTGCCACCAACTTGTTTCCATGCAAAGAGAACAAACGCACTTTTAGTGATACTATGGCAGAATTTATATTCCATTTGGGTTTGGGCAATTCCATTTGTATGATAGACTTCATCATTCATCAAATGATCACCATCAACAAAGATACTGCGAGTCTAGATCCTTATCCTTTCCCAAATTGATTGAAAAGATCCTGAATGCAAAAGGGGCAAGTATTCCAGGTGAAGAACCATGTTTAGAGTCTATGCACCAAATTGACAGCTCCACTGTCAACCGCATCCAGGGACAATTTAAGCGCAAGAAAGTCGCTACTGCTCCTTCTTCCATTCCTTCAAAATCTTTACCAGCTACCTCTTCTAAAGTTGTTAAGATAAAAATTAGGCGACAAGCACCCCAGGCGCAAACACAGGCCATTAATGCCATATTGGCTTATGTGAAGATGCTAGTACCTGTTATGACTGCCATTGCTAAGAAGATGGGAATAGAGGGTGTCACAATCTTGCCAGAGGAAGAAAGGGCCAAGACTTCTCATGATAGGCCTATTGAGGTGGAAGATGAAGATTCAGATGATGAGTCGACTGATGAGCCTTCTGATGATGCTACTGTTGATATGATATTTTTGCTGATGGTGGAGATGAGGTTGCTCCAGAGAGAGATACTGCTCAGACTGGTCATGTTTATGCTGCAGAGATGGAAAACTAGTTTGCTTCTTTATCTTCTTTCTCTCTTTTTGTTTTAGTTGTGGATGATGGATTGAACTGCTTTATTTTTTTTCATTTGTGGCTTCATCTCTTACTTTCTAAAACTTTTTGATCATGTTTTAAAAGTCTTAGACTGATTGATGGATGGGTTTAAGTTAATAAATATTGGTTGTTTCCTTTCTGTATATATGTGTTTCTGGATAATTCTTCTTGTAGGGTTCTGTTTTTCCCACCTTTGCCCCTTTCTGACAAAAAGGGGAAGAAGTGGTCATGTTCCAAATTGATCAATTGCAAGGGATGACTATGATTATGGGGATGAGAGAATTCATTCTCATAGGGGGAGTTTTTGAATTCTTCTAGTTTTTCATTGCAGAGTGATTTTATTGCTTTATATCTATATTACCCTACTTTGTGGTGAGTTTGAGTTCTTGCAGGAAACATATGAAAAGATAAACCCTAGATTCTAAGTTTTTCAAATTATAGGAGAGGCTATGTATTTTCTATTTGTTTAGTTCATTATAAGAGAGATTGTGCTCTAATGGGGAAGGGTTGTTTATGTATTTTTCTTATAATAGTTTTTGTCACGAAATTGACAAAGAGGGAGATTGAAAAGTCAGTATATTCATACCATAACATATGAACAGTAAGAACTCCACGAATTCTCTCATGTACTATATTTTAAATTTCATGTCAAAGTTAAACTCAAGAAGGTCAATGTAACTTGAGTTATAGTTTAGTGAGTCTCGGATCGAATCGGATTGAAGAAAAGATTTCAAGAAGCTCTACTCACCACCAGAAGACATCCTATGATGGTAACTGACTTAGAAGCCTAAGTACCATAGGTGGTTATACCTTAGAGGGTGTTCCCACACTTAAAAATGGTTTTAAAAGCCTTACAACTCTTAGAAAACACAGTTGGGCACAACTACTTTCGAAACCACTTTGTTAGTTTTGAAACTAAAAGTCACTTGGAAACAGATGACTTTGTTTTCGAAAGAAACTAAGTTGGTTTAGAAACCAAAAGGTCTCATTGGTCACAAGAGACTTTGATTTCGAAACCACCTTAGTTGGTTTTGAAACCAAAAGAAATCTAAAAATATATGACTTTGGTTTCAAAAGAAACTTGATTAGTTTCAAAACCAAAAGTGTTCTTGAGAAACATGACATCTTGATTTTGAAACTACTCTAGTTGGTTTCGAAACCAGAATGCTGGTAAGCAACATATGGTCTTGATTTCGAAATCAGGCTTTCTGCTTTCAAAAACAACCTCACTGCTTTCAAAAGCAACTTAACCATCGCCCAATTCTGTGCGAAAAGTTCTCTTTTTGGGTTTTTCTTTTTTATATAAAACCCCATGTTCGACCCAATATTACAGGGGTTAGTGGGGAGCTCTTCCTAGTGG
Organism: Macleaya cordata; assembly: GCA_002174775.1. Lineage (NCBI taxonomy): Eukaryota > Viridiplantae > Streptophyta > Magnoliopsida > Ranunculales > Papaveraceae > Macleaya > Macleaya cordata. Next base: position 367,226 of record MVGT01004341.1, on the reverse strand, counting down.
AATGAGGCTGTCAAAGACTAGATTTAAGAACATGCTCATTGCAAATGGTGTGTTCTAGATCTATATTTAAAAATGCACTCATTACACTTGGTGCATTCTGGATCTAGATCTAAGAATCACCATTATAAATGGAGTTGATTTATTCTAGTTTCAACCAACTATTCACCATAATAATCAACATGTTTTGGAGAGGCTTAATTTGTCATTGCTTCCATACTTGTTGAAATGGTCTAATCCTTTTCATTTTAAACAAAAAATTTGGTTTTAGTTTGCCAGTAGATTTTCGGTGTTTAAGCTTAAAGTTTCAAGTTCGTGGTGAGATACTCGTGGAATCGAGTATTGGTTCAAGGTGCGGGACTTGCGGAGTTCAAGTTGGAGGCGCATCACAATCAATTAAGAGGCAGACTCGTGGAGCTCGAATTTGTGGAAGAACTATACACCGTAACTAATAGGAGTATAGAGGAAGTTGTAAATCATGTCCATTGAGTGGTAAATCAAGTTGTAAGTTTTCATTAACTCTTAGTGGATTATTATTGGATTAGGTCCCGGGGTTTTTCTGAGTTTGGGTTTTCCTCGCAAATAAAATCTCTTATGTATATTTTCATACTTGTTGTGAGATTGAACTATTTAATTTTTCTTCTCAGTTCCGCATATTAAGAATAGAATAAATCAATACTCTTGTTACAAATTATTATTTTATTCTTTATCACCATTTAAACCGTAGGCATTTAGACATTCAACTTGGTTTCTAGTTATTTTTTTTAAAATTTTGTCTCATGTGCATACTTTTCAATGTTTTCATGCTAGATAATATCTAAGCTGCACTACTATGAAAATTGCATCAATACCAAGATCTATAAATTTTGTCTCATGTGTATACTTTTTAATATTTTTAAAGAATTTTTTAAAATTAAAAATGTTATAACTTTGTTATGATTTCAAGACACACAAGATATAAAGGTAAGAAGAGGATATCTCTTATTCACATATCTCTGTTACAAACTGACTTCACATATATAAGCATAACTTCATCGTATACATTTCTTTGATATATTATAACTTATATCACCCTTACTACAAATGTATAGACAAGGCACATATATATAGCATGGGAGAAGATATGTCCTGCATGGGGTGGTGCACTAGGTAATGACACATAAGTATCTAGGTGCCATATATCTAGGTGAACATTCACCTAATGCTGCCACCAACAAAATGGACAGCCACCACCTGCTACGTATTATAACACTCCCCCTTGGATGTCCACCATTTTAAGATAATTGTCTCGTTAAAAACCTTGCCAGGAAAATCCAGAGGGACAATACCTGAGCTAAGGAAAAAGAGTACAATAGACTTAGAAGAGTGCTAGACTCGCATAAGCTGCCTCATTAAAAACTTTGACAAAGAAAACCCAGAGGGAAAAAATCTTGACAAAGAAAAAAGAGTACAGCGCGATAAGGTCCAGTTAGACAAAAATAGGTACTAGTATACTCCCCCTGATTGAGCAGACACTCAAATCAATCCGCTTGATGATACATCTGCCTCATGTCAATACCATAAACCAGCTTTCTGAAAATCGCCGTAGGAAGAGTCTTGGTGAATAGATCAGCAAAATTCTCAAAGAATTGTATCTGATGGATATCAATCTCATGGTTCTTTTAGAGATGGTGAGAATAAAATAGCTTTGGCGAAATATGCTTCGTTCTATCACCTTTGATGTAGCCTTCTCTGACTTGTGATATGCAAGCGGCATTGTCTTCAAAAATGACTGTTGGAATATCAGTGACAGAAGGTAGAGTGCAAGAGCTTCTGATATGCCCAATCAGTGATCGTAACCACATGCATTCTCGACTGGATTCATGCAATGTAATAATCTCTGAATGATTCAAAGATATGGCTGGAAGACTTTACTTGTTGGATCGCCAAGAGAATGCAGTACCTCCACTTGTAAAAACATAACCAGATTGGGAGATAGCTTTATGGGGATCAGAGAGATATCTGGCATCAGTGTATCCCATTATCTGAGAGTCATTTGATGGATTTCTCGGATAGAATAATCCCATGTCTGTAGTCCCGCGGAGATAACAGAGAATCTACTTGACACCTGTCCAATGTCTCCTTGTCGGGGCAGAACTGAACCTGGCTAACAGATTCACTGCAAATGCAATGTCTGGTCTGGTACATTGGGCTAAGTACATTAATGCGCCAATTGCACTCAAATATGGTACCTCAGGACCAAGTAGTGCTTCATTGTCTTCCTTTGGTCGGAAAAGGGTCTTTCTCAATATCCAGAGATCTCACAACTATAGGAGTACTCAATGGATGTGCTTTATCCATGTTAAAACGCTTCAAGATCTTCTCAGCATATGCCGTTTGATAGACCAAAACTCCACTTGAGTTATGCTCGATTTGCAAGCCGAGACAAAATTTTATTTTTTCGAGATCTTTCATCTCGAATTCCTTCTTCAGGTATTCAGCAGCATTACGGAGCTCTTCAAGAGTCCCGATTAAGTTGATATCATCAACATACACTGCGATGATAGCAAATCCAGATTCTGATTTCTTTATAAAAACGCAGGGCCAAATGGGATCGTTTGCATATCCTTCCTTTATCAAGTATTCACTAAGGCGATTATAGCACATCTGCCCAGATTGTTTCAATCCATATAGAGCTCTTTTGAGCTTAAGTGAATACAAATGGTGTGGTCTTCCCTCAGGTAAAAATAACCCTTCCGGGACTCGCATATAAATATCTGTATCGAACTTCCCGTACAGATATGCAGTAACTACATCCATCAGATGTATGTCGAGTCTTTCTGAGACTACCAGACTGATTAGATATCTGAACGTAATTGCATCCATAACAGGAGAATATGTCTCTTTATAATCAATCCCAGGTCTCTATGAAAAACCTTGTGCCACGAGTCTCGCCTTATAGCGAACGACCTCGTTTTTCTCATTGCGTTTTATTGCAAAGACCCATTTGTTTCCCACCGAGTTCACATTCACGGGAGTTGGTACAACCGGTCTAAATACCCCACGCTTTGCAAGGGAAGCCAACTCTTCCTGGATAGCTTCTCTCCATTTTGCCCAATCAATTCTATATCGACATTCCTCTATAGAGTGAGGCTCAATGTCATCGTTCTCTGTGACGATGTCAGTAGCTACTGAAAAGGAAAAAATATCGTCGACAATTATTTCATTGCGATTCCACATTTCTCCAGTACATGCATAATTTATAGAGATTTTCTCATTTTCCTCTCCTGGGGATTGTACCGGTCCCTCTCTTGTGGATTTGCCTTCTTCAAGAGGCATATCATCAGAGAATGTGGATCGTTCAATGATACTCTCTCTTGGAGTATTTACATTTATTGATTGGCATTTCCTCTTCCTGGGAACATAATCTTTCGAACCAAGAGGTCGCCCACGCTTTTGGCGTGCATTAGATGACTCATTTGCTGCAATCTATCCTACTGGGATCACATGTCCTCTTGGGTCATCAGCTCTTACAGTATGTCTCTCCGGGACATCAAGTTTAGTTGGAGCATTTGCAGCAGGTATATATGACTTGGTTACTTTAGCTGCATTATTAAATGCATCAGGCATTTCATTGGCAATTTCCTGAAGATGAACAATCTTTNTAATTGCATCCATAACAGGAGAATATGTCTCTTTATAATCAATCCCAGGTCTCTATGAAAAACCTTGTGCCACGAGTCTCGCCTTATAGCGAACGACCTCGTTTTTCTCATTGCGTTTTTTTGCAAAGACCCATTTGTTTCCCACCGAGTTCACATTCACGGGAGTTGGTACAACCGGTCTAAATACCCCACGCTTTGCAAGGGAAGCCAACTCTTCCTGGATAGCTTCTCTCCATTTTGCCCAATCAATTCTATATCGACATTCCTCTATAGAGTGAGGCTCAATGTCATCGTTCTCTGTGACGATGTTAGTAGCTACTGAGAAGGAAAAACTATTATCGACAATTATTTCATTGCGATTCCACATTTCTCCAGTACATGCATAATTTATAGAGATTTTCTCATTTTCCTCTCCTGGGGATTGTACCGGTCCCTCTCTTGTGGATTTGCCTTCTTCAAGAGGCATATCATCAGAGAATGTGGATCGTTCAATGATACTCTCTCTTGGAGTATTTACATTTATTGATTGGCATTTCCTCTTCCTGGGAACATAATCTTTCGAACCAAGAGGTCGCCCACGCTTTTGGCGTGCATTAGATGACTCATTTGCTGCAATCTATCCTACTGGGATCACATGTCCTCTTGGGTCATCAGCTCTTACAGTATGTCTCTCCGGGACATCAAGTTTAGTTGGAGCATTTGCAGCAGGTATATATGACTTGGTTACTTTAGCTGCATTATTAAATGCATCAGGCATTTCATTGGCAATTTCCTGAAGATGAACAATCTTTCACACCTCAATGTCACATGCATTAGTACGAGGATCAAAATGAGACATAGATGGTGTGATCTAGGAAACATGTCGTTCTTCTGACGGCGAATCATGTCGTTCTACTGACGACGGATTGTCTCCCCCTAATGATGGAAAGACTATCTCATCAAAATGACAGTCCGCAAAATAGGCGGTAAAAACATCACCTGTCATTGGCTCAAGATAACGAATAATAGAAGGTGAATCGAAGCCAACATATATTTCTAGCCGACGCTGAGGACCAAACTTGGTGCATCGCGTAGGGGCGATTGGAACTTGCAAGGCACAACCAAAAATACGTAAGTGTGAAATATTAGGTTGATGACCCATAACAAGCTGCATAGGAGAATACAAATGATATGTTGTCGGACGAATTCGAACAAATGCAGCTGCATGTAAAATGGCATGTCCCTAGGCTGCAATTGGTAGCTTAGTTTTCATAAGCATAGGCCAAGCAATGAGCTGAAGACGCTTCACAAATGATTCTGCTAGACCATTTTGTGTATAACGAGCAACAGGATGCTCTACGTCGATGCCAACTGCTTGGCATTAAACGTCAAAAGCTTGAGATGTAAACTTGGCAGCTCCATATGACGGATAGACTTGATGGGGAATTCAGGAAAATGTGCACGTAATCGTATAATCTGAGCGAGCAAATGTGCAAAGGCAACATTGCGAGTGGATAATAGGCAAACATGCGACCGCCTAGCAGAAGCATCCACCAAGACCATAAAATATCGGAATGGTCCACATTGGGGATGAATAGGCCCACAAATATCTCCCTAAATTCATTGCAGAAAAGCTGGGGATTCAACAATGACCTTAGTTAAAGATAGTTTAAGCACTAATTTACCCAGGGAACATGCTACACAAGCATAATCTTTGGACATCAGAATCTTCCTGTTCTGTAATGAATGTCCCTGTGTGTTTTGGATTATTCTACTAATCATGGTAGTACCTGGGTGACCAAGTCGGTCATGCCAAAGCATAAACGTTTTCGGGTCATTGAACTTCAGGTTCAAGACGGCATAAGATTCACCTCTTCTTATTATCGTATAATACAAACTAGAGGAGAGAGCTGTGAGCTTCTCTAATATACGCTTCTGGTGTGAGACTGTGGAGGTAACACACAAGTATTCCATATCATGCTCATTCACTGTCTCAAGGTGGTACCCATTACGACGTATGTCTTTAAGCTCAACAGATCTCTCCTGGATCTGGAGGAATACAAAGCATCGTCAATATCAAGTATTGTACCACTCGGGAGCATAATACTAGCTCTACCAGAGCCCTCAATCAAACTGGTCGTACCAGTGATAGTAGTCACGCAAGCCTTGAACATACTTAAGCTCGTGAAAAATTTACTATCTTTGAGGATTGTATGGGTCGTAGCACTGTCTGCTAGACAAACATCCTCGCCATATTAGCTTTGTTTGGATATGTCTCTACTTAGACCAATATCTCGGGATATGCCTCTGCTTGGGTCCATATCCTTTAAAAATAAAGCAAGAATAAGCATATACACAAAACACTTATATTATATATAAACAAAATTAGTACAAGGAAAGTAGTACAAGAAAAGTAGTACAATTGGTATGAATATACTCATACCCCAATTGTATAGCAAAACTCTAATTGGTATGAACATGCTCATTCTCCAATTAGTTTGCTTACATCCTCTCCTTCCAGATCGGGAAACATATCGGACAATTCCAGGTGGGTATCATCAGTGGGAACACCATTACAAATATAATTTGTCTTGGCACCAGTTTTGGCTTTCTTACATAAAGCTTGAAACAAATCAACTAGGTGCTTGACCGTATAACAATTACGCGTCAGGTGTCCTTTCATGCCACAACGATAGTAGATTACATCTCTAGGGGGTTTATTTCAACCTCTTCCTTTTCTTTGCTTCGTTTCGCCACTATCCCTCTCCTGGGGGTCAGCGTTATCCCTCTTCTGGGGATTCTGTGTAGCATGATCTGTATTATTCCTCTTCCAGAATTATTCTGTCGGTAGCGTCTTCCGCGCCTACCCTTATAACCACGTCGTCCACGTCCCTGTCCTGAAGCAGTCGCTGCATAAGCTTCAGGTACAGACGTAGAACCAGTGGGACAAGCCTTATGGTTCAATAACAACAATTCGTTATTTTTCTCAGCAACTAGAAGGCAGGAGATCAATTCAGAATATTTTTGAAATCTACACTCTCTATATTGCTGTTGTAACAGCACATTAGAGGCGTAGAAAGTGCTGAAGGTTTTCTCCAATAGCTGCTCATCAGTAACAGTATCACCACACAGTCTCAGCTGCAAGGTTATTCTGAATAAAGCCGAGTTATAATCTGTTACTGATTTGAAGTCCTACAAACGCAGGTTCCTCCAATCATTCAGAGCACCAGGATGTATGACTATCGACAAGTGGCCAAATCTTTCCTTTAAACAATTCCAGAAGACTAACGGATCTTTCACCGTCAAATATTCAGATTTAAAGTCCCTCATAGATTTGGTGACGAATGAAAATAGTTGCAGCAGCAGCACGACTCGGCGTGGTCAGCTGATTTTCTTCTCTAATAGTATCTCCGAGTTGCTTTGACTCGAGATGGAGTTTTATATCCAGGACCCAGGAAAGATAGTTATTCTCAGTGATATCTAAAGCAGTAAACTCAAGCTTCGTTAGATTCGACATTGAAAATAAAAACTACACAAGTATACTTTTGAGATTTTGTGAGATGCCCAGAAGCTTCGGGTTGATCACAAAACGTCGAGGTCTCGATCTTGAGAGTGGTAGAGATTCATGCTGATAACGTGTTATGATTTCAAGACACACAAGATATAAAGGTAAGAAGAGGATATCTCGTATTCACATATCTCTGTTATAAACTGACTTCACATATATAAGCATAACTTCATCGTATACATTTCTCTGATATATTACAATTTATATCACCCTTACTACAAATGAATAGACAAGGCACATATATATATAGCATGGGAGAAGATATGTCCTGCATGGGGTGGTGCACTAGGTAATGACACATAAGTATCTAGGTGCCATATATCTAGGTGAGCATTCACCTAATGCTGCCACCAACAAAATGGACAGCCACCACTTGCTACGTATTATAACAAATTTATACCTTAGTTTTTGACAAAATTTATATTTTTAAAAGCACCAATGCCAAATTTCAAAAATAAATAAAAATTACCCACTCCTATACAAATTACACCAATACCAAGATATCTACATAGTTAATTAACACAATTTTTTGTACACAAGTTTTTCTGTAGCACCCCAAAATTTTATTAGTGTATGAGATCTACACTAAACATAATTAAGAGTAGTAACCCAATATTTTTATGGACTTGGGCATGAGTCTATGAGATTAGATGGTCTAACCCAATATTTGTGTGATGGACTTGAGCATGAACATGAATCTATAATTCAGTGGGTTAGGCCCATCTTTATTTTCTTTGGGTTAAAACAACCCAACATGTTATATATTATTTCTAAAATTCGTATTTATGTCTGTCCATATACTTTGGACTCAATTTTGGACATCTTATGCTCTGAATTGAGCTTGGGCTATTTCTAATAAAGTTGTGACTCTTTGAATCTAGTTTTCAGAATGGTATGGCTTGTAATATTTGGACTTACGATCTGTGAGTTATGGTCATTAGAGTAAACCGTGTACATATGGTTAGTTGTAGACTAAGATCAAGGAATAATGTTTGTTCACTCAACTTTTGATTTAGACCACAAGATCATTTTGATTGATATATGTCTTCATATCATTAAATAAGGGGCATAAGTTACATCAAAGTTTTTGTACACAAAACCTTATCTATAAAAATTAGTTTTTGTTATTAAACATATATCACAACCACTAGCTAATAATGCATACACTACCATTACAACTCACCACCACTAGCTAATGATGGATGCACCATCACCTCTAGCTAATAATGGATGCACCACCACCACTAAATAATAATGGTTCCACTACCATTTTCCACCATCATAATTGAAAACCTTTTGGAAGCCTATATAAGGAGGCTTAAACCAAATGAAAATGAGTACCTTAAAGAAGTTTTCTCCATTTTTATTCCATCTTCTAAACCATTCAACATCAAGCTTATTTACTTCTTCAAACTTTAAACCTTATTTTTCCACCATTAAACCTATACAAAAAGAAGGGTGTTTCAACTAGAAGAGGTTTTTTTTCAACATCAAAAGAGGAGATTTTCAATTTGAAGAAGAGGTATTTTTCAACATCAAAAGAGGAGTTTTCATACTAGTATTGGAAGCAAATCAAGGTAGGGATCGAAACCCTAGTATAAAACCTATGTTCTTGATTATATTGTTTTTGAACAAATCATGTAGGTAAGAAAATCTATCATCTTTGTTTATTAGATCATGAAATCTATTTAAAATTGTATTTTATGATGGAATAGTGTGGTGATTTGAGATCTAATGCAAGATAAAATGTGGTGAATATGAAAGTGAGATGATTTAATAAAATCAATGGTCAGTAAGCCCTAATGGCTTTCCACGAAAATGTGGTTCCCGCGGAAGACGATTCTTGACAATCGTGGTTGGCTCACCGGAACAAGCCCTGACTGGTAAGATTAATTAAAAACATTAATCTGATATTTGTGACAGTTCGTACATGAATAAAAACGTGGCTAAAAGGCCCTGGAAAACACAAACAGCAATGGTTTTGTGACATTTTAGTCACACTGCAGAGTTTTCAGCAACGCTTTTAACTGAAAATCGTGGTTTCTGCTGTTGCATATGTGTTGTTGCATTTTTAAATGTGTTTCCTCATTCATACATGTTTGAATCTATTATTTTTGGTTAGTTTCCTACTGAGCTTGCTCACCCCGATAATTTTCCCCCCACAGAGTTCGAGGAGGGTGTTGGAGCGTAGATCGTGAATTTGACGATCGTGGAAGGACTTACTTTCTAGCATAATTTGTAGGTGTGCTTAATTTGTTTGATCACACTACTTTATGTATTATATCACAGGGATTATGGGATGCTTTAAGTTTTATTTTGGTTTGGAGAATGGTTTTATATGTTGGAATTGTAACTTTTCAAGTTTGGTTTTGAACTCAAAATCTGATAGTACTGCGATGTTTGAATTGTTTCTCTTAATTCTGAGATCGGAATGATGTTCCGTTAGTTGGATTATTTTCATAATAAACTCTGTTATTTTCTCCTAAAATTTCATAATTTTTGGATTACTTATGGTCTGGTTTTAATAGGGTAAAACATCATATCATGTTACTATATTTCTGCTGTCAGTGCAGATGGACCTCATTACGGTCGATTTTACAGTATGTTATTATTTCCAAATTGAAAACCTTTCTTCTGTGATATTTTAGATCTGTTTGTCTATTTTTGTTTAGTTTTAGAATAACTTAAAAATGATTTAAGATGAATTATTTATGTACAAAATAACAGACCTGATGCAGATTCTAGACAGATTACTACATGTCTAAAACACCTATTAGTTTGCATAAACCTTTTGATTTACTTTAGTCAAACTTAATTAACCATGAATTAACTTTTAACTACTCTTTTGAGTTAATTTTGTTGACCTATTATGGTTGGATTTTATAGAATAGAGAAAAAGAATTACTAATTTTTGTTCTTACAATGCCTATAATCATGTATCCTTCTAATACTCTTCTTTTTAAGTTTAATGATCTGAGTTGGATTATAAGATTTGAAAAGTGTGGTGTTACATTTTCTTTTTGAAGTATACAATAGTTTGCATAATTTTGAGTATCTGCACTTTTTAAGTCTATATGCATTCTAAATTTATAGGTTTTAATGCTCAGTAATGTAGTGTTGAACTAAAATAATAGTAAGCAAATTCAAATGTATTAAATTTGCATATATATATATATATATATAATCATTGGAATCTTAATTTTATGTACATAAGTTATAATTTTAATAGCTTAGTTTGAATTGAAAGTTTTAATTGGTAAATGGAACGTTTTAATTTGTAAATTAAATGGTTTAATTTGTAATTTATTTTTTTTAATTAGATTTCGTTCTTCAAATTTTGTTATGCAAATTCAAAATTATATATGCATGTTATATTTTGCATGCTCTTCAAGCATATATATATACGAGCACCCCCACACGTGTCCATCATCCACACACGCGTTTTGGTTGGATGTCCAAATGCGCTACACGCGTTACCACCCACGCACGTGATAAACTCATTTTGCCCCTACGCGCGTGTGAGTTGACAAATTTTGCGACGTGTTATTATTAAAAAAAATAGTTTGTATATGGTGCCACTTGTAGATGAATCCTGGACTTATATGATCTAAACATTGAGGAGATCTTCTACACACAAAATTAGCCCTTGAATCAAATTTGAGTGAGCTCTAAAATTGGTGCAAGTCGAGTGTAAACTAAATATAAATAAAATAGATATTGTGTGAGTCCACTGATAACAATGTATAGTTAGATGTGATCTAGATGTCGAGGAAATCATCGTCCAAAAAAATTAGCCCTTCGATCGACTCCATACGACCCCACTGGAAAGTGTAAATCAAGTGTAAATAAATAAGGTTATAGGACATAACAGGTATTTGTAAAAAGTTTTTTTAAAAAAAAAAAAAAATTAGGTGAGGACGTGCCTTCAACTTGGCAGCTGTACGCACGCCCCTCATTTTGGCGGCTCTCCTTCCCTCACTTTTCTCTCTATCTCTCTCCTCCCTTTTCTAAATTCTCAATGGCTTAGGGGGCTGCATCTNATATATATATATATATATATTTTCAAATTTAGTATTCATAATTGATCTTATTTTAAAGAAGGGTTAATTTAACTTACCCACCAAAATTAATAGATATTTGAACTTACCCCCCTCAAAGATCACCTAATTAGCTTACCCCCTTAAACTCACGAAAACTGTGAGATGTTTTCATTTGAAGGCACACATGTGTGTCGCACACGTCTATTTTTGATGAAATTACCCCTCACCCTCCACTCACGTGACTTTCTTAAGGAACACCATTTTATTCCCAAACTATCCCAACATGTGTTTCCTCAACCGTGTCAACTAAGTCATCTTCTTCCTTATATATTAACCTAAAACCCTCTCAAATCAAATGATGGTGAGGTGGTGTAGGCGGAGAGTGTTTTTTTTTGTGGTGGTGGGAAGAGATATCGCAGATTTTTTCTAGTGGTGGTGGTGGGAAGAGATATCGCAGATTTTTAGGGTGTTTTTTTGTCGTGATGGTAGAGGCGATGAGGTGGTGTTTGTGGCGGTGCCGAGGTGGTGGTCGTTGCGGTGGCAGCAACAAAAATTGCCATTCCCCTGTAACCCATGCATTCACCGATGGGATTTGAAGCCAATTCCTCCAAGACTTGTCAAACATGAGTATTTTGCCTCTATAAAATTAATTGAACTCCAATTAACCAAACATTCTTCCAATGTTCCCACATAACAATGTGGATGATTTTGATTTAGAAGGCCTTCTCTCTCGTCTGTTTGATTAAGGTTTCAAAGATGAGGAAATAAGGGAGATGGAAGGAATTGTTTTTGTGTTAAGATTTGGGGCTTTCTATAGGATGTCTATACCGCACCAATGTGGGATATGGACACGCTAGGATGTCGTACAACAACGGATCTGAAATTACCTAACTACCGGTGACAGATCTGCTTGGCTTTGGTTAGGGTTGTTGGTGGTTTCATGTTGAAGTGGTTTCGGGTTGAGGTGGTTTTGGCACTCTGGTTAGGTTACCGAGCTCCATCTCTCCCCAAGTCCTGCCTGATCCTCCTCTTCTCTTGCTGTTTTACCGATGACGGTCTGTTCGCTGGCGGCAGCGGTTTTGGTGTTGGAGGCGGCAGTGGAAGTGGATGGAATTTGGTGGTTATGGAGGATCAAATTCGGAAGAAGAATCATCACCAGCATCGTCTTATTCGAATTGTGGCTGATGGGATCGGAGATCCTTCTAGCGAGAAGGTAGTCTATGGGGTTGGGTGGGGAAGAAGAAGCTCATGGTTATAAGCTTCATTTTAACCATCTGATCTAAAGTTATAAGATGGATCATAGGATTAATCCTATGAACTGTAATAGGTTAGGGACCTTATGTAATGTACATGTTATACACGTGATGCGCATTTTGGTTATAAATGTGTGTGTGCAAGACGCACGTATGCCTTCAAACGGCAAAAAGACAAAAATTGTGAGTTTGAAGGGGTAAGTTAATTATGAGATCTTTGAGGGGGTAAGTTAATTATGAGATCTTTGAGGGGGGTAAGTTCAAATCTCCATTAAATCTAGGAGGTAAATTAAATTAACCCTTTAAAGAATCCTTCAAAATATTTTCTAAAAAAATATAAATTTTGTTAATATCTGATTTATATTTAAAAGTTAATTTTTTTATGTTAAAATAAATTTTATAAGTATAAATTTTTTATCCCCGTACGTCACTTGTCAAAGTCTTAATTATCACTAGATTTTTTATTTTATTTTTTTTGTATTTTTTTGCGCTCTTAAGAAATTATATACAGCAGGACTAAGAGCATCTACAATGTAAATTTCTTATAAGATAATGTCTTATCTATTGTGGCATGTCTTATAAAAAAATGTCTAATCTACGTGGCAACAAAATCTTCAAAATAGACATTGTTGAAAAATATATATCTCCGATGCAAATCTCTTTGGATGACTTTTTAACTTATGTGGCACTTATGGGTCCAACTTACTTTGTTTAAAAAGTAACTAAAAATTTTAAAAGGAAAGAAAATTACTGATGTGGCATGTCTTATAAGAAAATGTCTAATCTACGTGGCAACAAAATCTTCACAATAGACATTGTTGAAAAAAATATATCTCCGATGCAAATCTCTTTGGATGACTTTTTAACTTATGTGGCACTTATGGGTCCAACTTATTTTGTTTATAAAGTAACTAAAAATTTTAAAAGGAAAGAAAATTACTGATGTGAACCGTAAGACGTTGTGAAGATGAATGTCTATACATTCTGCTTCACAATGTCTATTATAACTACCACCACATCATCATCGCATACTTTTTTCATATTAGTACTTGAGAAAGTTTTTTAAAGAGAATGTTTAATTATCTTATGTAGTAGTATTTTTTTACCAAATTAACAATAGTATCAGGGATGCTCTAAACTTACAAAATAAAAAAAAAACGGTTATAACTTGGAGGTCTTGGGTTCAAAACTCTTTGGTTGTGGTATTACCATTGAGTAAAGGCCCATGTAATTTCATATGTATATATATGTAGGTACTTCTAAATAAAGTTGGTGCACCCCGTTCGAGGTGTCATTTTCTGCATCTGTTGGTGGGTGCCCTTTTCTGCACTTGTTATTGGTACCCTCTATTGTGTTTGTCTGTTGATGGTGACCTCTGTCAGAGATGATGTTTAAGATAGTTAATATGCTTTTCACAGGCCTCTTGTGGTATATCTAAGCCTTGTTTTTAACTTGGGCATTAGTCCCTCATAAAAAAAAAACGAACTGTTATTCGTTAGTTTTTCTTACCTGGCTAATTCTCCATTTTTTTTACGTTGTATTCTGTCATGCAATTAGTATCAGGTATATATGGAACTTTTTATCCATCTTCATCCCATAAAAAAATACTAGAAATATCGCCGTGCCTACGGCATGGCTCAATACCTCGTAATTAAGGTTTGCGAAAAAAAACTTTTTAAAAAAAGGTATTCTAGTCATTTAGCTCTTCATTTAAGTGGAATAAAAATTGTGGAAATTAATTGTCCATTCTCCATTGTCCAGCCTCCCCACATACACTTCGCGCGTGTGATTTAGATGTCTACGTTTCTCCTACACGCACTTCATACGTACCCATACACACGCCCTTGGATCCACTCTACGCGACTCCACCGTCAAATGTAAATCAGGTGTAAATAAATAACTATGGCCACGGAACACATCCGATATTTCGAAAAAGAAAATAAAATTATTTTGGTCATTTATATAATAAAGTTGTTAAAGGGTATAAATGTATTAAAAAAGAAAATAAGGTTATTTTGGTCATTTAAAGGGTATAAGGGTATTAGAAAAGAAAAGAAAATTATTTTCGTCATTTATGAAATAATAAAGTTGCTTAAATGACCATGGGGAATCAAAAAAAGATACCTTCATATGTTTTAGCAGTTCATGGCTATACATAAAGAGGGTTGTTATTAACACTACCATTTTTTATACCTTGTGACCCAGCCCAATTTTAACTCAAATTTTAATTGGGAATGACCTTCTTTTTATAATAATTTTTTTCTTTTTTATAATAAAAATATGGGACTTCTTTTATCTATACCCCAAAACCCAAAATACACCCCACCATCTTCATCTTCATCTTCCCCACCGACGGCCATCGGCGAACACTGCCACAAACGCCGGCGACCAGATTTTTTTTTTCTTTCTTCTCTTCTGATTCCAACCTTCCCCTACCCCCTTCCACCACACCACTACCACCACCATCCTATAACCATCACCACAACTCCACAACCAGTTTTTTTCTATAAACCACCACCACCACCACCGTCACCATCATCTTCCCTCCTTCACCACCACCACCCCGCTCTACCCCACCTTGCCCTATCACAGGTCAGAGAAAAAGAGGGAGGAGAGAGAGAGAGAGTAAAGAGGGGGAAAGCGTGGGAGATAGAGTAGGGGAAGAAAAAAAATCCAAATCTGAAAATTTTCTGAGTGAAAACGGTGAGAGAGGGAGAGAGAGTGGGTAAAGAGAGGGGATAGAGAGTAGGAGAGAAGAGAAAGAGGGGAGATAGAATGGGAGAGAGGAGAGAGGAAAGAGAGTGGGAGACTGGGATAGAGGGGGAGAGAGAAAGGGGGTAAGTGGGAGCAGGAAGAAAAGAAAAGAAAAGAAAAAAGGACGCCGACGTTAGTGGTCGTCGGTGGTCGCCGGAGTTCGCTGGTGGGGAAGATAAAGATGAAGATGGCAAGGTGTATTTTGGGTTGTGGGGTGGAGATAAAAAACTCCCACATATTTTATTATAAAAAAATTTTATTGAAAAAAGAGAGGTCATTCCGAGTCAAAATTTGAGTAAAAATTGAGCTAAAAAATGATAGTGTTAATAACCCTCTACATAAAAAAGATACCGTATTATTTTAATATATAAATTCTAGTCTACTTGTTCTAAACCATCAACTATGTATCGTGTATTTCCATGAAAAAGGTGGGCCCACTGACAGTGAAGTCAACGAAACTCAGAAAAAGTGCCCCAGGTGTTAGCTTCTTAATCCTACCAAACAATGAGTAGTATAGGCGAATGCGAATAGTAGAACCTTCTCGTCCTCCACCATCACCCTCCCATTAAGCAAGGGTGCTGTTAAAGGGGTTCTCTAAAATGTTAGGGGGGTGGACAAGTTAAATGAACTTTTAACCCAAAATCACCATTCAAATATTTTCCTTCTTTTTACTAAGGGGGTGGTGAAGGTGTAAATTAAACTACCACCTCCAACTCTTCACTCTCCAACACGTTCTCTATTTCTCTAATAAAAAATTACTTTCTCTCTCTAAAACCTCTATTAAATTATTAGACCACCAAGGATCGAAGTCATTATTGGCTTGAAACTCTATGAAGAATGAAGAAGTTCAAGAAGGAATACCATTAATGGAGGAAGATGAATTGAAGCAAAGGTCATCATTAATGGAGTCCCAAAAACCTAAATATTCCTTTTCGGATGGTTTGGGTTCCTCAAATCCAATGAAAACCTCTCAATCAAATAGTAATGAGGTAATACAACTAATTCATATGCTTTTTTTTTTTGTTTCAAACATTTTTTATTGAGATCAAAATATCCAGTTTTCGTACTTAATCCATTTGAGCAGGATCAAGTTTTTAGGAAAAACTCGACCACTGATGGTTGAGTTTTACTCAACCAAATCACATCTACAAAGTCTAAAATCTGTCTATTCACTTAAAAAACCTCATAGAACAACTGAAACATAAAAATTTAAGGATCAAAAATAAAAAAAATAAAAAAATCAACAAAACTTAACTTTTGGGAGTCATTGATGGTTTTTAGTCCTAACCATGAATCTTAGCTTGAACTCAAAATTTCTAACGATCTAGAAGAAATCGACCGTTGTTAGTTGAAAATTGTTGTTCAAAATCGATAATCGGTGGTCGAATGGAGGAGTTTGGGCAATGGAGGAGAGAAGTTTAGAGTGAGAAAAACGTTAGGAAGAGGATGTCATCAACTCGACTGTTTTGGACTTGGGAGTGGAAAGAAAAATTTGGGATTTTGGGTTAGGTTTGGGTTGGGTGGAAAAATACTAAATCAATTTTTGATAATCATCCCCTTAGTAAAACTATGTCCATCCCCCCAACCATTTTGAAGTATTTAGTCTACCCCCATATCCTGTCCACCCCCCTAACATTTTAGAGAACCCCTTTAACATCACCCTTAAGCAATCATCAATTACGATTAATGATGCCGTCAGCTCGAATGGCACTGTCATCCTTAGATCCAAACCGTCGATTACCCTTCATCTCGGAATGCAATATTTTAGAAGAAAGTCCAACGGTTAATACCTTAGGGATGACAGTCTACCAAATTGAGCTCTTAACGGGAAGTTCAACTTCCACCCCACTATTATTATTATTTTTTTTCTGCACACCTCGTTAACACATAGTCCTTACATGAAGCCGACCCAAAGCCTAATTCTATAGTGTTAACTCATTTTTTAAGTTGGTGAACTATTATTTCTATTATTCTACTATTAAAAATTGAATAACCCAAAAGATTATGAGGTCAACCATGCAACTTTAGCGGTTAGATATAACTTATGTAATGTTTTACTAACTTTAAAAATAGATGGACAAAGTAGCACTCCCAAAGGTTGAATTTTTCGTCAAGATGATCTTTTTGTCTATTCATTTTTTTGATGGGCAACACTATTTAAAATTCGCAACATCTCAAGTCGAATGGAATCTAAAGTAGGCAATCCGAGCTGGAATAGACACTAGGAGAATTAGGACCTTGAGGTAAGAGAGCCTCTCTTGAGGATGATCTCATTAGCATCTAAATATCATCACAGAAAAAATCAATTCATTTTAAAACTTTTAAGTTCTTAGTTAAAAAATTAAAACTACAAATTTTTTTTAACATTTTAATCAATATTAATATTTTGTGAAGATGATGTCCAAGTTGAATACTTGAATTGACCATTCTCCCGGTAAATCGTCTTTGAATCATGCTTTCATGTGGGCCCTATAAGCAAGTGGAAATGAGGTGTAAGAAAAATGGTGTGTTTAGAAAATGGGTGGGGTGGAAGTAAAATTTCCCCTTAACTAGAAAATCAAAAACAGTGAAGTTCGCGTAGACACCCATTTTCTAATTGTCACACCCAAAAAACGAAAACGAAAGCCATAAACATGAACTCCTCTTCCACGTACAGAAGAAAACGAGTCTGAAACTCGCTTTACTGAGTTTCCTAACTCGTTCTCTTCGACTTCGCCAAGAAGAATACATACAACAAATCTTCACAAATCTCCACAAACCCTAACTTTGCTTTCATTCAGAGGTACTTTTTATCTTCAACATAGATTTTTTCTCTCTAAAATTACAGATCTGATTCAAACACAGTTTGTTTCTCTTCATATTCTTACCTATCGATTTGTTAGATCTTGCACCCACAGATAGATCGCGAATTCATGGCAGATAAGTTTCGGTTTTTAGGGTTTATATTATTCTTATTCTTCTTTGTAGATGTGTTTTTCTTGTTTTGTAATGCGGATTTGGGTGGAAAATGCTCTAAAAACAGTTCTCTTTTGGGTTACGAATCTGAATTCCTTATGATTCAGCATCAATTGAGAGGGGTATTTACGTTAATTGATGATTGTTCATTTAGGGTTAGCGAATTCGATATGATTGAAGGGTCTGATGTTCAGTGGTGGGGTGCTTTAGGTGATACTTTCGAGAATCTAACTCTAGGGTTTGAGATCTCTGATGACAAGTTGAATAGAACTTATAAGAATGCTAGTTTTGTTGTTCATTTGAAGAATAATGTCACATGGGATCAGATCAAAGTTGTTTCCATTTGGGATAAACCAACTGCTTCTGATTTTGGTCATGTTCTTCTTACAAACCCTAACAATTATAGTTATGCTTCTAGTCCTGATTTAGCACCATCCCCATCTGTATCTACTGAGACGAATCGAAGTAGAGAGAGAAACCGTATTTATGAACAGGCAACAATGTTTGATAACTGTATGAGCCTTTCCCCAAGTTATCGTTTGAGGTGGACTTTGAGTCCTGAATCCAATTTGATCGACATCGGTCTTGAGGCAACTATTGAATCTCAATATTATATGGCATTTGGCTGGGCTGATCCTCAGTCTTCTTCAGGGTTAATGTACCATGCTGATGTGACTGTAACTGGGTTAACAGAGGAAGGTTTGCCTTTTGCTGATGATTACTTCATAACGAAGTATAGTGAATGTTTACTTAGTAAGGATGGAACAGTTCAGGGAGTTTGTCCTGACACAATCTACGAGGGCTCTGACCCAGTTGGGTTGGTAAACAACACTAGGCTGGTTTATGGACACCGTAGGGATGGTGTTTCATTCATTCGTTATCAGCGGCCTCTGAAATCAGTTGACAAGAAGTATGATTTGCCTGTGAATCCTACTGATAATATGACAGTTATATGGGCTTTAGGATCAATAAGGCCCCCAGATACTCTCCGCCCTTACTATCTTCCCCAAAATCATGGTGGGCCTCGTCTTGTGGCTTATGGGCACCTGGTCCTTAATGCTTCCGAGCATGTAAATGATTGTCTGGGGCCTTTGGAGGCGGATAACAAGGAAGATCAAGATCTTATTTTTGCTGATGGAAAAACCCCGCTGATTGTAACAACAGGTCCAGCAATGCATTATCCAAATCCTCCAAATCCCTCAAAAGTACTTTATATTAATAAAAAAGAAGCTCCTGTGTTGAGAGTAGAAAGAGGTGTTCCAGTAAAATTTTCAATACAAGCTGGGCATGATGTTGCTCTCTACATTACTTCTGACCCTATTGGTGGGAATGCGACCTTTAGAAACATGTCAGAGACTATATATGGTGGAGGTCCGGAAGCCGAAGGAGTTCCAGCAAGTCCAATGGAGTTGACTTGGTCACCTGACCGAAATACCCCAGATCAAGTTTATTATCAATCATTGTTTGGGCAGAAAATGGGTTGGAAGGTACAAGTGGTTGATGGCGGTCTTTCAGATATGTACAATAACAGTGTTGTTCTGGATGATCAGCAAGTTACATTGTTTTGGACGTTGTCAGACAATTCAATATCTATGGCTGCTAGAGGAGAGAAAAAAAGTGGTTACCTTGCTATATCATTTGGTAGTGGCATGGTAAATAGCTACGCCTATGTGGGTTGGGTTGATGATAACGGCAAAGGTCGGGTGAACACATACTGGATTGACGGTAAGGATGCATTGAGTGTACATCCAACCAATGAGAATTTGACATATGTCAGGTGCAAGTCAGAAAATGGTATCATCACTTTTGAGTTTACCCGTCCCTTGGATCCTCCTTGTAGTTCAAGTGAAAGATCTGAGTGTAACAATATTATTGATCCAACAACCCCCCTTAAGGTTGTTTGGGCCATGGGTGCTCGATGGGTGGAGGACCGTCTGACTGAGAGAAATATGCATTCTGTTACGAGCAGTAGGCCTGTTAGGGTGTTGCTGATGCGTGGCTCTGCAGAGGCAGAACAGGATCTACGCCCGGTTTTAGCTGTTCACGGGTTTATGATGTTTGTTGCTTGGGGTATCCTGCTTCCAGGTGGAATTTTAGCAGCAAGGTACCTGAAGCACGTGAAGGGTGATGGATGGTACCAGATTCATGTCTACTTGCAGTATTCAGGATTGGCGATTGTCCTACTTGGTGTTCTTTTTGCTGCTGCTGAGCTTCGGGGTTTCTTCATCAGCTCGGTGCATGTTAAGTTTGGGATTGCAGCAATATTTTTGGCTTGCGTGCAGCCAGTGAATGCGTATCTACGGCCGAAAAAGCCTGCTAATGGGGAGGAGTCTTCTTCAAAAAGGCTCCTTTGGGAGTACATCCATATTATTGTGGGGAGATCTGCCATAGTAGCAGGAATTGCAGCACTTATTAGTGGGATGAAGCATCTACGAGACAGATATGGTGGTCAGAATTTTCAAGGACTTAACTTTGCTCTAATAATTTGGTTCTTGATGGGTGCCATAATAGTTGTCTACCTGGAGTACGGTGAATCAAAGCGGAGAAGGGATAGAAACTTTGGAAGAAGTAATTGGGTGTTGGGAAACATTGAGGAAGATGACTCCATTGATCTTCTTCGCGCTAACAGAACATTTACAGACCGAGAGTTTCATCCCTCCGAAAGAATGGAAGTTCAGCTAGAACCTCTGAGCAGATAGAGAAATATATTTTTTCTTTGATTTGTTTGATACAAATTCATTTTGTTCTTCGGGAGTGAGAATTTTCTGACTTATAGAGGAGTTTGGCGGTCTCTTGTGTCTGCTTGAAAGGATCCTCACAGTGCATGGATTGGGGTGTACTCACTTCATTCTCCATATAATTGGTTCACAAGTGAGAGTAATCACCCCCTGCAATGTGCTACGTGTAATTGTATACTTAATACATTTTTGGCATAGCGGAAGGTTAAATTGTTTACTGCATTTATAGATACAGCCAGTCTTGCAGCTTGTATTAGCTCATGTTTAGTGGTCTGCGGAGAAGCTTAATTACATTTGCCAAATAATGGTAATTTTTAGTCCATGTTATCTATTGGAGTTGAGGCTATTGGAGATTTGGCATGTTTTACTGGATACTGGTCAATGTTATGGTGCATTGCTGAAGAAATATTACCTTTGGGTAAGCTTTATACATTCAATCTTTGAATTAAGAAATTACTCTGTTTTACTCCAAACGAGATCTGCATATTTATTTACATAGTTCATTTTCTTTTCCTTTCTTATTTATATAGATCCTCTGACTTGATACTTCTTTATATTGAATAGCTGTACCAAAGGTATCATATTTACTCTTGACTTCTGCAGGGTCATTTTAGGTTGTTTCCTATCTAAATCTACTAGTTTATTCATTAAAACTGTGAGCAGTTGGAATCTCTCTTTTCATTCAAAATTTATTCCCGAGTTTTTCTTTGTAAATGAAGCACTGTGGAGTCTTTAGAATGAAAATATGTTTATTTATTTCGCATTATGTAAAGCTCATTTCTAGTTGTTTATTCCTATCTTGAGAAGATGGACTTTAGCTAGATTGAGAATATACCATCTATTACAGATCAAAAAAGAAAAAATAAGAGTCTAAGGATCACAAAAGAAAAGAAGAAAGAATTGGATCAACTATTTTATTTGTTGAAATGGTGCTTTGATGCAAGTCATGCTTCTCTTTTTGTAAACAGAAGATTTGTTGCACTAGATTAATATTTTAGAACTTGATATGGAGAGATCAGCATACACTGCTTTTGTGTACATGATTTTTTTACACTGCTCCCTGGGTCTCTTAGATCATCTCCATGTAGACTCCAGGGAGCAGTGTGTGTATATATGTATGTATATGATGATCTACAAGCTGAGGAACCTCACAGAAAAGTCAGCCCGTGGATCATCTCCATGTGCAACCAACATGAATGGGGTGCAATGTCACAGGTATTGATCCATATTAGAGGTTTTCCATTCTTACCCCTTTGTGGCCATGGATGTGAAGTCTCTGCAAGGTCGTTGGAGAAAAATGATCAACATCCAACATCGGATGACGTTTGACTTGATCGACATCTGTATTAGCTTGTCTAACTAACTGGAAGGGATTGCTGCATGTGTGTTTGGGGTTTGATAATGTAAATGCCTGTTGTTAAATGAGTTTGGTAGTGGAAGCAGGATTTGGAGTAGGAAACCTCTTTGAAATTTTTGAGAATTTGAGATGTCTTTGAATTTATCAAGATCTAATCATGTAGATAATTATGTATCAGTGATATCTTCTGATTGCATCAATAGTTCAATGCAACTAGAAGTTTTAGATATTCATCTTAACGGTGTCTGTAAAATAGCAATAACTTTAAATCTTTGTCTTAGTACGTGTAGAGGTGGATATTTAGTGATAATTTGATGCAGAGTGATGCTAGAGGTGGATATTTAGTGACAATTTGATGCAGAGTGATGCTAGAGGTGGATATTTAGTGATATTTGATGGCAGTTGAGGTAATAAAAACACAGCTGAAACTACTCAACATCTCTTGCTTGACTGTGCTTATGCGAAACAGATTTGGTTTTCTTTGCCATTTGGATATCAGAAGTACCCAACATCTCTTGCTTGATGCTTCACTTGGTACTACTAATAGTTGGGCGGGTGTCGGTTTGATTATGCGTGGTGATACGGGAACCTCCCGGGGAACTCAAGACTGCTGCTTCCAAACCAGTTGGAGAGAGTGTGTTTTGAATAGGGGTGGGACTCGGGCGGGTTGGGCGGGTTAGAGGCTTTGGACATGCCACGCCCACACTATACCTCCGTGTGCCCAGAATGCCCATAGAACCCACAAAATCTGGAAGGAGTCTACCCACGCATGACCTGTGTAAATTTCTCGGGTTCTTCGGGTTTCTCGGGTTCTTCGGGTTGCCCAAGTTTCAATACATTTAGGTGATTAGATGAACTTATTAATACAAAAAATAATAACAAATAGATAACAAATTTAATTAAACAAAATATCTTTCATGGTTTCAAAAGATAAACAAGCTAGCAATTGATCTGCTCACGTAATAAATAAATTAAAGATGATTTTAAAATCTTTCGAGTTTTATTTATTAAGTGACAAAAATCTTTTTGACTTTACATAAAATGAGGCACGGGAAATTTATTTATTTTTTTTGGTCTTAATACCTCCACTCTATATTGGTAATTCAATATATTTATCTATTTCTATCTTTCAAAATATTTTCACATGTTAGAAATTAATTAAAATTTTATAATTTATTTATATATATAAGTTTCTCGGGTTGGGCGGGTTGTCCGGATTGACAATTATTTCTGCCCACGCTTGCCCAAATTCAACTTTGGGTTGGCAAAATGATGCACATAATTGCCCAAATGCCTAACAACCTTTGCCCACGCTTGCCCAAATACCGGGTCGAGTTCGGATTGGTCGGGTTGACCCAACCCAAGTCCCACCCCTAGTTTTGAAGGAGATAATGAATCAATCATCAATTTTTTTGCGAGGCTGAAATGTCTCTAGCAGCTGGGAATGTCAATCTATTTCGGAAGACTGCTGCTTTATTTTAAGACAGTCTAAAGGTTGGGACTGTAAATATTCTAGTCAATCCTGTAATATGGTCGCAGATAGTTTAACTAAGTGTGTTAGGTACAGTTAATGCACTATAACATGGACTGATGGTTTTGGGTGATGTTATGTTAGTGATTCCTCTTGCCTGCAGGCTTCTGATTTCATTGGTTACTGATTGAAACAAAAAATTGTGGGATTTTGTCAAAACCTGGTTGTCCCGTTATCTTGGCCCTGCAGATATATTCTTTATATGCTAACTTTTTCTTTTTGGGACACAACAGTTCGGTCCCCCTTATGACAAGTTTTATGATGGTTCAATACAAAGAAATTGCTCAAAACTCACTTCTAAAGCTGCCAAATACTATTTACTACACGAATTTTTATCTTTTGTACAAATATTCATATTTGAAAATTATGTCTATTTTTTTTTGTCATTATAAAGGTGTATAGGTGGAGGAGAGAAAGTGGTGTACGTGGGTGTCCTGGGGATCACTCAACGACCCTGGCCCACTATTATGCTCAAGGAAGTACTTCTAGTAGATATTGGCAGCAGTATCTTTTAGTTATTTTAGTAATTATTTGTTTCCTAATTGCATTAGGATTGTTTTTATTTAAATTCTTAGATTAGCTAAGATTTTATAAACCATGGTTCACCGACTCTGACTCGGTGGCCGACTCGGTGGCCGACTCGGTGGTGACCGAGTCCGAGTTCGAGCCTGAGTCAGGACCGAGTCGTACCGAGTTAGGTCTGAGGTAAAAAAAAGAAGGGAAAAAGAAAATTAAAAAACCCCAAGTCAACCGAGTTGAACCTGCCGAGTTGATTCGAGTCAAACCGAGTTGGACCGAGTCAGACCGAGTTACCCACTATTGTTATTGTTTTGTGCCAATAGTAAACAATTTGAATTTTTTTTAAAAAAAAATCTTAAAAAAAGTTAACTCATATGACCTTGCCGAGTCAACCAAGTTTGCCGAGTCAAGGCCGAGTCGAACCGAGTCATTAACCAACCGAGTTTGGTATTTGATAGTTAGACAGGTCTCCACCGAGTTCGATCCGAGTCGGCCGAGTTAGGCGCGACTCGACCGAGTTGACGAACCATGCTATAGACTCTATAGATTTGATTAGATTAGATCTGATTCATTTCTTGCTTGTTAAGGCATTATAGGCTATAAATAAGGCTACAAACCCTTCATTGTTTTTCAGTTTTGGATGAATAATATGAGTTAAGGTTATTTGAGTGTGATGAAGATACACTTCTACAACGTTTTACATTAAATTGGTATCAGAGCAGAAAACACTCTTGAAGGCTTGGATATAGAGTTCGTTGAAGAGATCCGCGATCGAGGAATTATCGTAATTTTTGTTGACGACGTACAGTTAACCGTGGAGGATTTGCTAGGAGGTGCCGCAAGACCTCAAATGGGTTATGGGATCCCTAAAACCCATAAACACACACTTTACGTTGGAGAGGATAACCAGGTCAAGGTTTTCATAGACCTGTTCATGGCGATGGCACGAAGAGATGTGCACGCACCGCCTATGATGAACCATGTGCATATAGACCTTGCTGAAGATTCTTTTAACATCGATAAGAAGCTATTTGGTGACACGTTTTTTGGGTTTGCTTCAAACTCGAGGACGAGTTTTTCGAAGAGGAGGAGAATTGATGTGATCTCGTATCATGTGGGGTCCACAAAATACCCACGATATCTTTAAGAGAAATCTGTAAGGGTATATCAGATCTAACCAATCTGATATCTTTTAGAAATTTTAGGTTTTTATTTATTTTAGAAAGTATTTTAATTAGTTATCTTGTTTCCTTTAAGGATTAAGATTTAGTTTCCTTTTAGTTACCTTTTGCTTGTGGCCTAAGCTATTAGAGCTTATAAATAAGGGCGTTCGTTTCATTGTTAATCAGAATTTATGAATGAATGAATTATAGTTTGATTGAGAATCGATGGGAGTCGATATTCGTGAGATGAAGAAATACTTCCGCAAAAAGTTACATTAGAAAGTTTGTAATTTTTTTTTTGTTTTTAAACTTTACATTATTATATCTCTTAAACAAAAAATTAATTTTTGACTCAATTTACATATTTGGAAAGCATTTGTCGAGATGAGTTCAATCAATAATATTTTTTTGATAAAAATAAATAGAAAACTATTACGAATTTTTTGCATCAATTTTTTTGCATGCTATTTTTAATAACATATTTTGAAAAAATTATTTTTGGAAAGAATTAGTCGAGATCTTCACTTCTTGTTTTGATTGTTTTTGTTTTTGAAGCTTCAAAATTCAAATTTGGAACCAAGTTAGTTAAAAACTTTTTAAAAACATAGTTTTCTATTTTTAAAATGTAAAAATATTTTTGCATATTTTTTTGTCAAAGTAGTATTCTGTTTATTGTACAAAAATATTTTTGTATACAAACAGATTTTGACAAAAGTCATATAATTAGAAAGCACTCGTCGAGATCTTCACTTCTTCTTTTGCTACTGCCTGATTTTAAAACATTATAATTTAAATTTTGATCCAATTTAGATAAAAAAACTAGTGAAAAATAAAGTTGTATGCTATATAATTTTTTTTTAAGAAACAAGTATGTTGACTGGTCTCATTTCGAATATCTCGATTAATGCTTCTTAAAAATATAATTTTTTTTTAAAACTGATTTGTATTTTTAAAGTTATGACATTTTTTATGTGAAAAATAAATTAAAAAAAAGTAGTTGGTGCTAATGTGCACGGAGAAGTATTCCATTGACTTAGTTATAAGGAAGACATGTTTTTACACTTTTTTAGAGTTTTTGGCTATTTTAAAATGTTTGTGTAGGTTTTGGATCAAAATATTATTAAAAATGTGTGTTTAGTAATTCCTTGTAAAAAATATGACGGTTTAGTCCAAAAAAGAAAGAAATCGAACATATACATTTTGCTGGACGAAAATGCCCCCGTAGAAAATACACAAGCACCAACTAACTTTTTCATTTTGTTTTTAAAACGAAAAATGACATAACTTATAAAATATAAATCAGTTTTTCCTAAAAAATACATTTTTGGAGATCATTCATTGAGATTTTTGGAATGAGACAAGTCAACAATATATTTTTATTAAAACAAATATATTATATTATAAAATATATAAATTCAAATTTCTATATGAACTGTGATTTTTATTGAGTTCAAGTTGCAAATTGTAAAATTGAATTTCTTATTGCAAATTTAAATTTGCATACATGAATTGTGATTTTTATTGAGTTAAAATTGCGAACCGCAAAAAGTTAGATTTCTTAGGAAGAGAACCGTGACTTTCATAAAAAGTTGTGTGGATTCATCATTGGCGTTTTTTTTAAAGTTGTGTTGATTTAGGAAGAGAACCGTATTTTTTTACTATGACGTACTTTTTTTTTTTGCCAACGATAAATCAACACAACTTTTTACTATATCCACAAAAGTTAAATTTTGTACTGTCGATTCCACACAACCAACAATGCAAAATAGCTTGTTGGTAATATAAAGACGACAACATAATCACAAAGTGTTTTGTCGATTTTATACAACCGATAAACTATTTTATAAAATTTGTACTATAGGCAATGCAGAACTAACGTATAATTTGGTAAAAAGTTATTTAGATTTTTCATTGACCATGTTTTTAAGGTGTTTTGATTTAGGAAGGGCTGTATTTTTCAATAGAGGTACGTATTATAAGTATTTTTTAATAGAGGTACATATTATAAGTTGTGTGGGTTAGTAAAACTTGTGTGGAAATATCCTTGATCAAAGAAAAATAGAGAAGAATAAGTAATGTTGTATCTAATGTTTAAAAACGACCATTATAACGGTGTAACAATAGGGGGTCGTTACCGTTATAACTGTTGTTATAACAATTTTGATACATAAATCGACATTTGTGTTAAATAAGAAAACGCCGTAATAACAGAAAATAACGGAAGTTATAACAGAAAATAATGGTGTTTCAATATTTTAAAAAAGGTTTAGTAAAATAACGGTCGTGATTACCGTTATAATGGTAAAAATGGTTGTGATAACCGTTATAACAGTAAAAAAAGTCATTACCGTATAACGGTGTTATAGTGCTATAATATAACGGCCTAAGGTCGTTATTGTTATAACGGCCATTATAACCATTATAACGAACGTTTTTTAAAACATTGGTTTTATCTACCACATTTTTTACACCTTATCTATACTATATTACTATTGTAGAACTCTTTGGCGTGGCTTTGTATAGCTCCACATGTATTCTAATTTTCTAGAATGCCACATCATCTATTAGAAATGTATATCCCTAATCTCTCCTTAAATTTCTCATGTTCCTATTTAATTCTTTCTTAAATTTTTTCCTTTCTGGGGGAGGAATTTGGTGGGTACTGACAATAACATGTAAGTCCACTTGGATATATAACCACAACGTACGTGGAAATATTTGGTGTTTTTGTCATTAAGATTTATCTAGTCTTCTCTAGAGTTTTGCTGCCAAAAACTTTGTTTAATGGAATAACAGTAATCCAGGTTTTGGTTTAGAGCTTAAGAGTGGTTAAGTTCTGTGATAGGGAGGAAGATGATTAATTTGATCAATATGTAAGAGAAGATTGGAGATATTAGTATCTATATTATCAAAAGTGTGTTTATTCTATATTTTGAGCTCTTGTTTAAGGTGTTGCAACACCCTAAGGGATAATACTGGTCTTTGTTAGAAGATAGATCAGATTAGTGACCTTCTTAATTCTCATTTTAAGTCTCTCTTAAACTCTCAAAACACCCAAGTTTATAACTCTATTCATAAACCTTTTACCCCCATAATTACTCCTGAAGACAATATCAAACTGCCCCAAATCCCAAATGCAGATGAAATAAAAAAACACCATATTTCAAATGCTCCCTGGAAGGCCCTATGACCCGACAGATACCCCTCAGGTTTCTATTAAACCAACTGGGATATAATTGGACCTGAACTCATTTCAATGATTAAATAATTTATTTAGGAAAAGGTATATTTTTAAACCAACTAATCATACTTTCATCACACTTATTCCTGAAAATAGGACCCCTAAGACACTAGCTGAATTTAGACCAATAAGCCTCCAATACAACCTATAAAATTATCTCCAAAAATTTTAGCTAATAGATTAAAACCTATCTTCAACATATTATTTCCCTCTACTAGTCAACTTTTATCCCCAACCGACTTATAACTGATAACATCATTATTGCCCATGAGATTTTACACACTATAAAAAATAAGAAAGGCTCTTAGGGTCATTTTGCTTTAAAATTGGATCTTTCAAAAGCATTTGACCGCGTGGAGTGGAATTCTATTAATGCTATTTTTTTACAGTTAGGCTTTAGTCCACTTTGGTGTTAACTCATTTCTGAATGCACTCAAACTATTAAGTTTATCCTTTTCAATGGTTCGCCTTGCCCTTCTTTCACTCCTTCTAGAGGAATTTAACAAGGAGATCCTCGATCTCTTTATCAATTTATTCTCTACATGGAATCTCTCTCAAGGCTGCTTCAAGAAGCTGTACAAGCTAAGCTCATTCGTGGTATTAAAGTTGCTAGAACTAGTATTCCTATCTCTCATTAATTTTTTGCCTGATGATTGCTTTTTGTTTTCTTGTACTCACCTCATTGAAGCTAACAATATTCTTGATATTTTGCATTCTTTTTGCAACTCATCTAGGTAAACACTATATTTTTAAAAATTAAGGATTTATTTTAGCCTGAAAATG
This sequence comes from Macleaya cordata, assembly GCA_002174775.1. Taxonomy (NCBI): domain Eukaryota; kingdom Viridiplantae; phylum Streptophyta; class Magnoliopsida; order Ranunculales; family Papaveraceae; genus Macleaya; species Macleaya cordata. Next base: position 337,704 of record MVGT01004341.1, on the reverse strand, counting down.
CATAGAAGATATTGTAAGATGATAGCTTATATCCTTAAGGTCAATCACATTTCTAAAAATGATAAATATCTTGGCACCCCCCCTTTTCTTTCAGAGAGCCAAGACAAAAAACTTTGAACCTTTCTAAACTTCAAGGTTGGAAGAGTAAGGTTCGCTCTCAGGCAGGTCGTACTATACTCATGTTGAGAATAGTCCCACATCGGATATGAGAGCCTAGCAAATCCAATATATAATGATCCTGGGTCACACCACTCATTGCCAATTAGTTTTGAGTTGGAAGCCCACAAACTTATGAGAGCCTAACGAATCCAATATATAATGATCCTGTGTCACACCACTCATTGCCAATTGGTTTTGAGTTGGAAGCCCACAAATAACTCATTTATTCTGTTATGTCCTCTTATTCTACATTTCAAATGTCTTAATTAGCCTTTCCCAAAACTACTCTTAATATGATTGATTAAATTCAAAGAGATTTTTGGTGGAATAAGGCTGAACCTCGTAAAGGTATTTATTTGAAAAGTTAGTCATCTATATGCGCGTGGATTAGGTATAAAAAATCCCCATCTTTATAATATCTCTCTGCTTGCCAAATTAGCCTAGAGGCTCATCAATCATCTTGAACAGCTACCTTTGGCTCAAGTTTTAAAAGAAAAATATTTTTCACATACCACACTTCCACTTTCCTTCAAAAAAATCCTCCTCTTGGATCTGGTCAAGTTTAACCAAAGGCCATAATCTTATAAAGCAAAAGGGTTAATTAGTATTAGGGTCCCAAATAATTTTAGATATTAGGCTTAGGGGTCCCAGATATGTCCAGCTTAGAGTCTGGATCCTGGAATAGCAGTTGACTCCGTTAACCGTCCAATTTCTGTCAAATAATTATCTTTTTTTTTTTTTTGAGAGAGATGTCAAATAATTATCTAAATTAATAAATCAAAAATTATACTAACGGAGTTTGTGTTACGTCCATCACGTGACTTTCATGTATGGGTTAGAAGTCATGTGACTTCACTTAGAGGCAATCCAACGGCTATAGTTAAGCAACAATCCAAGGACAGGGACTTAATAACCATTGGGACTCGGTCACTTTCACCGTCTCTTTCAATCATCATCTTCTTCGTAGCTAACATCTTTCACCATTTCTCTTCCTCTCCATCTCACAAAGAGTACCTATGGCAAGCAAGCTTCATCTAAACCAAATTTCTTAAATGGCTTCTGCATCTAGATCCAACCTCAACTAGATTTTTGAGGTAAAACCTCACCAGTAGAAATCTTTAAGTTCTTGATTTCTGCTATTAATGGGACCCAAATTCTAATTTGTAAGTAACAGCAGGACCTAACAACAAATTTTCCCTTTATTTATTACAGGTTTGTCAACCCAGCACATCAATCATGCCATCATATATAAAGAGGCTCTTCAACTTGGCAAAGAGTAAACAAGTACATGGGAATTTACAGATCACTTCTGGCTGCAACCAAGCTTTCTTATAACACAAAATAGAATGATGTATGGCGATACATCATAGAAACTCCCATACAACTCCACATATTAAAGACCATACTCTTACCAATTATAAACTTACTCAAGCTTATCCTAAATTTTTTTTTTTTGGAGAGATTTGGGTTGTCAATATGGAGAAACCCTTTTTTTTTTATTTTTTTATTAAAATAAGTGATCTCCATTAATAAGTCGTCTTTTTCCCTTTTATCTGAAATCTTAAATGCAAAAAGACACGAAGGTCTAATTTTTTTTTTTAGTTTATTTATTTTGCTCTTGCATTATATATCTTCTTCAGTCTTTTTATTTTTATTATTAGGGAACTTAAATTGGGACGGTTGTTTAGTGACAACGAGAGAAAGAAATAGAGGGTGTAAAAGAAGACTATTTTGTGTAGTAGCTGGGTTTTCGTCGGATTTGTGGATCGATCTCTCCTGATACTTGTTTTGGGTTATTGCAGTGTGTGCTGGTTTGGTATTTCTCTACTGTGGGTTTTATTTTTGTCCATCCGAACAGTGACTACATGTGTTACCGTGAGTGTTACCGACGTGTGTGGTTTGGTATTTCTTTGTTGTGGGTTTTGTCTTTGTCTGGAGATTTCTAAGCTAAATTTGAGGGGTTTTAGTTTCAGTGGTCCTTTGGGTGAAGAGATCTATATTTTAGCTTCAGGAGTTCATTTTCTCTTCCTCAGGCTTAAATTTCCTGAGTTTTCCTTCTCCAAGTGATCAAGAGAGGATAATTCTTTCTCGGATGAAATTTCATTTTGTTGTGTTCATCAATTTTGATGATCGATAGTCAGATTGATGAATTTGGGGAACGATCTCAGATTCAGAGTGTAATGGTAGAAGACAAACCACAAGCTAGCAATCAATTACCTTCTGAGATTGATTCACTCTCCATCGAAGCCCAGGTATACGCTTTCTCTCATCTGATTATCTTTTCCCTCAGTTTCTATTTATTACTTGTTATCATTGCGATTAAGGTTTTTTCCATCTATCTATTTCGACTGTAATGGTAGAAGGCAAACCTTTGAGACGAAGGCTCTGCTTAATACACCGTGAATATTCGCAAATGCGAAAATTCACGGTTCATCATAGTTTGTAGGTGATTGATAAGGGCATCTAATAGCAAATATTTGGTGGGATTTGCAATGTATTTACAAAATAAACAATTTAAAAATTTTTATTAATTTTTTTTCTAATTTATAAAATTTTAATTAGCACCTACAAGAACCGTGAATTTTCGCATTTGCGAATATTCACGGTGTACCAAGCAGAGCCGAAGATTTTATCTTGGAACTGTCAGGGTGTGGGAAAAGATATACTAGAAACCATCTTAAGAATCTCATTTCCTCGCATAGACCAAATGTTTTGCTCCTCTCTGAAACAAAGTAGAAAAATGCTTTTGTCGATAGTATTTTTAGGCATGCAAATTTCTTAGAATGGATTATTGTCCCCCCAAAAGGAAGAGCTGGAGGGTTAGGTATTGCTTGGACAGATGATGTCCAGATTGAAATTGCTTATAGCTCTGTGAACCAAATCCATGCCATGATGATAGACAACAATACAAAAACTGAATGGATCCTATCTTGTGTTTATAGAAGCCCTTTCACTGCCCAGAAAATGAATACTTGGAACTTCATAAGTGAAATGGCTACTATTATACAACAACCTTGGTTAGTGATAGAAGATCTGAATGTGGTTCTCCATCAAGAAGAAAAAAAGGGTGGAAGACCTTTTAATCCTAATGAAACTGTTGAAATTAAAGATATCATAACCAATGCTGGCTTACTGGATTTAGGTTTCTCTGGCTACCCTTTCACCTGGTCTAACAAAATAGAGGGTTGGGGACTGGTGGAAGAGAGACTTGATAGAGCTCTTATCAATGCTGAATGGTCTAGCTTGTTTCCTAGAGCTCATTTAACCCATCTTAGAAACTTAGCTTCAGATCACTCACCTATTATCCTCTCTCTCCAACTGCTTGGCATGAAGGACCTAAACTTTTCAAATTTTTTGGCCTTTGGCTAGAAGATGATACTTGCTAAAGTGTTATAGATAACTCTTGGGTTTCCTCTCATGATGGCTCACCTGGATTCCAACTTATGAAAAAGCTTCATAGTGTTAAAGAAAATCTAAGGGAATGTAATAAAAACTATTTTGGTAATATCCAACATAATATTCAGAAAACCAAAACTAAGCTTGACTCCCTTCAAAACTCTGTTGATTTGTCCTCTAGGGAAAATGAATTTAAAGAATACAACTCCAAACTTGAAAAATTATATGATCGTGAAGAGGAGTTTTGAAAGGTTAAGGGGGTTTGAAGAGAAGAAAGTGGTTACTCTTTTTTTTGAAGAGAAGAAAGTGGTTACTCTTGGAGATAGAAATACAAGGTATTTTTACTCCGTGGCCCTTAACAACATTAAGTGAATGAGTATTCAGTGTCTGCAGGACCCAAGTGGTTCTTGGTGTGAAGACAAAGACTCGGTGTCTAGAACTCTCACCAATCACTTTCAAACCATGTCTACTTCATCAGGAACCAGTAGTTAACATGAGATTATTGATTTCATACCCATCTGCATTTTAGAATAATGATAATTCTAGGATCCTTTTTGTCCCTGATGAATCTGAAATTAGTACCACTCTATTTGGAATGGAACCATCTAAATCCCCGGGTCTAGATGGGTTCCCTGCTCTTTTCTTTTAAAGGAATTGGGAGATTGTGGGAAGAGATATTGTGGCTACTATCCAGAGATTCTTTAACACTGGTTTCATTCTGAAGCAATTGAATTGCACCTTTTTGACTCTCATCCCTAAGGTTAGTAGTTCTTCTACCCTTGCTGATTTCTGGCCAATTAGCCTGTGCAACACTATTTACAAATTAATTTCTAAGATTTTGGCTAATTGGATGAAGCCTCTTCTAGGTCACATTATTTTCCCTTATTAGTTTGCTTTCATCCCGCATAGACAAATTTCTGATAATATTATCATTGTGCATGAAATTATCTAAACTATGAGGACAAAAATAGAAAATCTGGTATTTTGGGTTTAGAATCGACATGTCTAAGGCTTTTGATAGGGTTGAGTGGGGTTTTCTTTTGGCCGTCTTAAAAAAAAAGGGTTTCAGTGAGTCATGGTGTTCATTGCTTGAGTAATGTATAGTATGACCTCTCTTGTTGTTTTGTTGAATGGATCCCCATGTGAATCCTTCAAACCTACTAGAAGTCTAAGACAGGGTGATCCTCTATCTCCTTATCTTTTTCATAATTTGTATGGAAGCCTTATCCCGCACAATCTTAGACGCGGAGACAAGGGGTCTTATACATGGGATTAAAGTTACTCGTAGGAGTCCCTCTATCAGTCATCTTCTTTTTACTTATGACTGTTTGATTTTTGCAAGGGTTAATTTGAATGAGTGTAGGAATCTCCTTGACATCTTAAATTCATTCAGTGAAGCATCAAGCTAAATGATTAATTTCTAAAAGTCAGGAATTTTTTCAGCCATAACATACAAAATAAATTTGGTAGAATGATGATCAAAATTGTTAGACGATTAGAGTATTAGGCCCACTACTTAGAGTATTGGGCATGTAATTGTTTAGTTAAGTAGTTTCTATTTCTAGGTTACTGTTCACGTGAACAGTACCACATGAACAGTAGTTTAGTTTTTACTAAAACACTTTCTATTTTAGTTTCTCTTAATCAAATGGATATAAGGGGGAGAGAAGCTACGGTATTAACTACTAATTATTCTCTCTCTCTCCCCACGACTTCTTCTTATTGTTCTTCTTCTTCCATAACTTTTCATTACCTTTTGGGAGTTTAACTTGGTATCAAAGCATTTTCTTTTATTTTATTTTTTTATGCTTCTAGATCCTTGGAGGATAGTTCTTCTTGCTGGTTTGTAGTCGACCAGTAGCAGGGTGGTTCGAGTGTGGTGGTTTAAACCTTAGATGTGTATCTAGGGTTCTTTTGGTGGTGCCGTATGTGTGAGGGCTGCTGTGGGTTCTTTTTTCTTTGTGGTTTGGTTGTGTACTAAGGTTAGTATTTTAAGTTCTTTTGTGCCTCGTGTGCAACCATAGGTTTGTGTTTTATTATTTCATCCCTGCACAAGCCTTACTTTCCCTGTTTCTTGCTGTTGCACCTTATTTTTTTTGCGAACCCTTCTTTCTGGATTTTGTTTTTAAAACTTACACGTCGTATTTCGCTCGTTACTGCTGTCGCACTTTTTTTTGGGTGTTTTCTATACTGCTAGGTGGTTGTTTGGTGCTGGATCACTGTGCTGCTTAATACTTGTGGTATGATTGAATTAATGTTTGGTGCTGCAACAGGAGATCGTAAGGATTCTTCGCTAGACCATAACTCTGTTTTTACTATGGGTGATGAAATGGGCAAGTCTATCACCTCTGTTAAATTATATGGTGGGAAATATCTAGGTTAGTGTCATGATGTGGAGGTTTTTCTTATGGGCAAGGATAGATCTGAACATATACTGGAGGAACCCTCTAGCAAATAAATATCGTGAATGGGCTCGTAATGATGCTATTGTTCTTGGTTGGCTCTGGAATAGCATAAAACCAGTGGTGGCTCACAGTGTTCAATATATGAAGACTGAATGGCTGGTTTGGACCCGACTTAAGGAATTATATTCTCAAGCTAGAAATGTCTCTCGCATCTATGACATCTTTGATGAAATGTTTAAGTGTCGGTAAGTGGTAAACCTCTGGTTGAATACTATAGTTTGATGAGTAGACTATGGGAGGAGCTTGACATACATCAGCCGTTAAGTACTTCCGTTGAAGAGATGCAGCAACAACGGGAGGAATTTCATGTTGCTTTGTTTCTTTCCAATCTTGATTCTGACTATCGAGTGTTTAAAGATCAGATTTTGGCTGGTGACACCTTTTCGAATGGAGGTGGCAATTTGACCTGTGACCCCTCAACCCTATCCTAACCTGACCTGCCTGACCTACCCTAACTCAACCCGTCAGCTAAACGGATAAGGTTAGGTTAGGCTTTTCTGACCCGTTAATATCTCTTCTCATTAGTTGTTTATCTTATATCTCTTCTCATTCGTTGTTTATCTTATAAAAAAAGAGAATATTATTTGTTGATTCAAGTTCTTGAAAAAAGAATTAGGGTCGTTACGGTCAGGGATAGAGTCAACCCTGTTAGGGTTAGAGTTTAAAAAATTGACCTATTTTATAAACTAGTCACGGTTAGGGTTTCATAATCTTGACCTGTTAATCCACCAATTTGCCTAAGGTTGACCCGCAGATGACCCGTTGTCAGGTTTACTTTCGACGAAGGAAAATGCCTTTTTTCGTCTTCAGCATACTTCCTTAGGCAACATGGACATCCCTTCTAGTTCTCAGGAGTCCTCTGGAATGTACTCTCTCGAGGGTGGTCGTGGTAGTGGTGATAGAGCCACATAGTGGTCGTGGTCGTGGAAGTTGGGGTGGCAGTGGTTATGGTAGAGGTGGTCATAGTGGTCGTAGTCATGGCTCAAATCGATTTGAATGGAAATGCACCTATTGTGGTGTGTCAGGGCACACAGAAGAGTATTGTTGGGATAAATGGGGGAAGTCGGCTCATGCTAATCAGGTTTCAACTGACTTAGAGGTATCTAGTCCTGCTACAGTTCCTATGTCTGGTCCAAACGATGAACTGTCATCTCAAATGAACCAACTTCAGGCATTGAATAACCAACTTATCCAGCAATTAAAGGCCCTCAACCTAGGTTCTTTGTCTTCTACTACTATTATGGCCCACCAAGGTAATGCTGCATGTGTTGTCGGTCCATCTAATCTTCTCACTTGGGTAATCGACTTCGGAGCTAGTGCTCATATTTCTGGTACACCTTCTCTCTTTACGAACTTTTACTCTATTATTTTATCTCTTACTTTAGTTGATGGTTCTACTCACCCTGTTCGTGGAAAGGGGGACCTTCATCCCACCAACATTCTTAGTTTGCCGTCAAGTTTATATATTCCAAAATTTCCTTCTAATTTATTATCTGTTAGTCAACTTACTAAATCCTTTAACTATTCTATAACCTTTTCCTTTACTGGTTGTGTATTTCAGGATCTCAGGATACAAACGAGGATTGGTTCGGGGCGGAATGGCCTATATTTTCTAGATGTTGGTGCTCCTGTTAGTTCTCCAGTTTCTATTTTGCGTGCATTTGTCTCTCTTCTTTAGTAGCAGTGTCGTCTTATCATCCGTCTTTAGAAAGATTGAAGTATCTTATTCCTTAGTTGAGTCATGTGTCTAAATTGGAATGTGAACAATGTCAACTTAGCAAATATCTCCGGAGTTCCTTTCTTAGTAGTAGTAATAGTCGTCAGTCCAGTCCTTTTGCTTTATTTCATACTGATATTTGGGGTCCTTGTCGAACTAAAAGTTTATCTCAGTTCAATATGTTGTTATTTTTGTGGATGATTGCACTCGTATAACTAGGTTATTTTTAATGAAAGATCGTTCTGAATTGCCAACTATTCTTCATAAATTTTATAATAGATCAAAACCCAATTTGACACATCAATTAAAATTATTCGTTCTGATAATGCTCTAGAATATACACAAGGTTGTATGCAAATTTTTTGTGCAGATCATGGTATTATCCATAAGACTACATGTCCGTACACCTCTCAACAGAATGGAGTAGCTGAACGCTAACATCGTCATCTGTTAGAAGTAGCCTGAACATTAATGGTGGCTATGAATGTTCCAAAATCATACTGGATAGATGCAGTTTTTACCGCCAATCACTTGATTAACTGGATGCCTTCTCGATTTATCGGTAATAAATCACCCTTATTTTTTGTTTATCCTCATGCCTCTCTTTCTCTGTTTCTCCTTGTATGTTTGGTTGTGTTGCATTTGTTCATTTACACGGACCTGGTTGAGATAAAATTTCTCCTCGATCTATTAAGTGCATAGTTTTGGGATACTCCCGTACACACAAGGGTCATCGTTGTTATTCCCCTACAACTCATAGCTGGTATGTGAGTGTCGATGTTACCTTTTTTGAATCAACGCCTTATTTTTCCTCATCTGGTTCTAATCTTGATATTAATATTGTCTCTAGTCGTGAGGAGGAGAGTTTTAGTCCTTTTCCTACACTTCCTGTTCCTACTACTTCTGAATTGCCTACTGTTTCTGAGTCGCGTCCAATGTCTGGTCCCGACTTGGTTGTGTCTAAGTCTCATCTTCCTATTATACATATGTACGAATGTTCCAAGACAAGAAGGGTTGTTCCTTGGGGGCCCCCTCCATCCTCTGTTGCTGCTCCTGAAGATTCTGTGGCACAAACATCCCTTCTTTCATCCTCTACTACCGACCTACCCATCGACAAACGAAAAATGTACTCGTTCTTGCACCCAACATCCTTTATCTAGTTTTTTTATCCTATCATCGTGTCTCCCCTTCCTTGTTTTCTTTTGCTTTGCTCATGTCGTTTGTTTCTATTCCTAGTTCTTATATGCAGGCGTTGTCTTCACCTGGTTGGAAAAGGGCTATGGATGACGAAATCTTAGCTCTTCGTTTGAATCAGACATGGGAACTTACTGACTTACCTCTTTGCAAGCAACTAGTTGGTTGTCAGTGGGTGTATACTGTTAAATATTTTTCTGATGGTACTATTGAATGTTTAAAATCTGAGTGGTCGCTAAAGGTTATACTCAGACATATGGTGTGGACTATACTGAAGCTTTTTCTCCTGTTGCTTAGTTGAATTCTGTTCGTATCCTGATTTCAGTTGCTTTTAATAAGGAATGGCCCTTGCATCAACTTGACATAAAGGATGTGTTACTTCATGGTGACCTTCGGGAGGTGTATATGACTCAACCACCTGGGTATGAGATAGAAGGTGGAAAGCATTTGGTTTGTTGTTTAAAAAAGGCATTGTATGGTCTCAAGCAATCTCCCTGGGCTTGGTTTAATAAGTTTAGTATTGTTCTTGAAGACTATGGATTTCGCAGAGTTGTTTCCGATCACACTATTTTCGTGCGTCATACCGACAGTGGTACTATCATCCTTATTGTTTATATAGATGATATTGTTATTACTGGTGCACATTTTCAGGGTATTTCTGACTTGAAGCAACATCTCAGCACGACATTTCATACAAAAGATTTAGGTCTTCTTCGTCATTTTTTGAGTATTAAGGTTGCTCGCTCCAAGGCAGACATCTATCTGTCTCAACTAAAGTACGGCATGGATCTCCTTTCTGAGACTGGTTTTCTTGGCACAAGTTCAGCCACCACACCGATGGATTCTTCTGTTAAGCTAGTTGCCGACCAGGGGGAGCCATATAAGGATACAGGTCAATACAGGAGGTGGGTTGGGAAGTTGATCTATTTGACAGTGACTCGACTTGATATCACTTATGTTGTTGAAGTTGTCAGTCTGTTTATGCATGCACCACGTAAGCCTCATTTTGAAGTAGTTTGTTGCATTCTAAGGTAAATGCTCTCCAGGTAGAGGGTTGTTTATATAAATCATCCGAAAATCTGGCGGTTGTGGGTACTGTTGTTAGTTACTGAGATTCAGATTGGGCAGGTGATCATGTTGATCAGCGATCCACGTCAGGGTATTGCACCTTTGTTGGGGGAAATCTTGTTATGTGGCGAAGTAAAAAGTAATAAGTTGTAGCAAAGTCAAGTGCTAAAACTGGATACAAAGCCATGGCTCACACGGTGTGTGAAATGTTGTGCATCCAATCATTGTTAAGTGAGATGGGGATTCAAGTTTCTGGTCCTATGCCGATGTTGTGTGACATTACAACAGCCACGTTTATTATGAGTAATCCTGTAACATCCCACACCTTGGGTGTACTTACACCCCACTTGGGTATAAATATCTAAAGCCCAGAACCTTATGTAATTTGGGCTAACAGACTTGGACTTAATCCACTTGAGTCTAATTAACGGGTCTAGGTCCAGGTCAAGTAGCGAACTAGGACCCACTTATAAGTTAAGACATGGTTGACCTCTCTTACACACTAATCTCGGTCAAGGTAGATTAAGTCACAAGGTCAGGTCAAGGGACCTAGGGTTCATCCTAAGTACTGTAAGTAGCGATAATGCTTATTTGGGGCTTTACAATTTTACAGGCCACTTCGCGACTCGTTTCTTATCAAAATGGATGTGCCATACATATATCTGTTCATAATCTTATGTAATTTCAAGATGTATTTTTGAAAGATTTTTAGGACAAAATAATGCAAATGGAATAATAAGTTTTGTAAAACACATACAAACTGACAGTCACTGTATATCGTCCAATCAAAAATTTATAATTCATTTTCTGGACATCGGATGAACGATCCATCAAGTCCTTGTGAAACTATACTCATACCCCATAACTTTTTTGTTTTGGTCTAAGTCCAGTTCCATTAGTACTAACCCAGAAAACTGATGCAATCTCACCTATGCGTCAACTACAACCCTTACTCAATGAGAACTAGGCATTCTGGAGGAACCATTAATAACCTGTAGCACTAGGGTGTACATGTTACACCAAGTTAACAAGAAGCTTGCACTCACATTCAAGACACAAGTAAAATAAAGCTGAAATAAATTTTATTAACTTAAAGATAAATTGTCATATGAACAAACGAATAAACGAATAATCTCAAAGAATAGTGGACTAAACATATGTCCAAACTCAACTAAACTTGATAAAAAGAATAATTAATACCTTCATGGAAATTTCAGAAGACTCCGGAGACTTATTCTCGAACTACGAACATCACCGCTACTGATTATTCGCCTGATGACTTGGACCTGAAAAGATTAATGGTGCTAGGTCAAAACCTAGCCAGCAAGTTCACTAGTTCCATTGGCTTAGATTTAGGAGAACGATGAGTTTTACAAGAGTAAGTGTTTTAACATTATAGCATAAGAAATGTCAGGACAAAAGATTAAATCAAAAGTAAAGAGATGCACGAGATAACGACTGTCGTATTTTAACATGTGTCTACAAGCATTCATCTTCATGAAAACAGTTAACAAGTGGTTTAATTATGCATTCCATTCTTTTTAAATACATAAATAAACCATAACCTACATATCATATCATGATATCCATTAACCAAACACCTACTTTCAAAAGGACTCCCAAAACAACCTATATTAGGGTTGACAGTCAGTTGGTATCGATACCCTTCGTATAGGTATCGATAACAACCATCATAAAGGTGACAGATACCTCTGGTATCGATACCCCTCAAGATGGGTATCGATACTAGACCTACCTGTCGACCCTTAATAAGTAGGTATCGATACCCTTGGAGTGGGTATCGATACCCTCTGGTCTTATCGCGATTGTTATCAGATACCGCTGGTATCGATACCCATCATGGTGGGGATCGATACTAGCCCTATCTGTCCACTATTAATGGGCAGGTATCGATACCCTCTGGTTGGGTATCGATACCCCCTGGGTTTCCTTCGCGAGTTCAGGGTTTCTTCCACTCGAGAATTCTATAGGAACTTGGTTTTCTCCCTTACAAGTGTTAGGGAATCATATACACAATTTATATACATCGTTCCCTTGCATTCAAACCATTAGAAACATGCTCATATCCTACGTTTATGGATTTCATGCACTCATTCATGTAGTTAGCATGCAGACAACATATACACTAGGTTTTCATGCATTCAATCATTAAGCAAGCATACCAACATCATAGAAAACCTAAATCTACACCAAAAGAGCAAGTTACTACTTACCTTAAAATGAAACGATTTCGCTACTCGAAGAAAAAGAAGAATCCATACGCTTGACGCATTCAACCCCTTCTCTCACATACGCGATCCTTCCTCGATCAACCTTCAAGAAAAACTTGGAGTTTCTCTACTTCCAAGCTTAGTCGGTTTTCTCTCCCTTGTTCTCCCTCTCTCTTGGTCGATCAATACAAGGAGGGGTTTGAGTTTAGTTAATATTTATAACTAGTTTAAACCCAATCTTACTAAAACTATGTCAGGGTGCCCTTAGCAATAGTGGGTGCCCCCTGACATTAGTAAATTGGATTAAAAAGGGTATTATAATCTACCCCCCTTAAAAGAGGATTTCGTCCTCGAAATCGTACATACCTCTTCAAAAAGATCCGGGTAACTCGCGCACATCTCCTATTCTCTCTCCCATGTGGCCTCACGCTCATCAGGATGATGCCACTGCACCTTCACCCAAGGTATTGATCTTGACCTGAGCTTCTGTTCCTTGTAGACAAGAATCCTATAAGGCTTCTCTATATAGGTTGCTCCGGGCTGCAATTCTAACTCGTGGAAATCGACCACTGCTGGGCGATCCTCATCTCTGAGATGCTTCCGAAGTATGGATACATAGAAGACATCATGAACTCCTGCCAACTGGTCTGGCAAAGCTAACTGGTAGGCCACTTTCCCTACTCTCTCTAGGATAGGAAAAGGTCCGACGAAACATGGCGTTAACTTCCCTTTCTTGCCGAATCGAAGAACACCCTTCATCGGTGATACCTTCGGTAGTATTTGATCGCCTATCTCAAACTCAAGTTCCCTACGCCTTTAATCGGCGTAACTTTTCTGATGACTCTGAGCTGCTCGTATACGTTCTCTAATTAGAGCTATCTTTTCTGTAGTTTGTTGTACAGTTTCCGTTCTTGGAAGTTTTGACTCTCTGACTTCTGCCCAACATACTGGAGATCTACAAGGTCTGCCATACAACGCTTCAAATGGTGCCATCCCTATGCTGATTTGGTAATTGTTGTTATAGGCAAACTCAACAAGCGGTAATGAATCTTCCCAATTACCCTTGAATTCTAGGAGTACACAACGGAGCATATCTTTCAACACTTGGTTAACTATCTCCATTTGCCCATCCGTTTGAGGATGAAAAGCTGTGCTAAAATCAAGCTGCGTCCCCATAGCTTCTCGGAAAGCTCTCCAATACTTCGAGGTGAATGAAGTATCCCGATTCGATACTACTGAAACTGGAACTCCGAGATATCGAACTATCTCCTTCACATACAACGTAGCTAACTGCTTTGCGGTGTATGTCTTCTTGACTGGCACGAAGTGTGCGCACTTGATTAATCTATTCACAATCACCCAAATGGAGTCATTTCCCTTTCTAGTCTTGGGTAATCCGTTGATAAAATCTATAGATATATTCTCCCACTTCCACTCTAGTATATCTAAGGACTGCAAAGTACCCACTGGTTTCCGATGCTCTGCCTTTACTTGCTGACAAGTAAAGTATGTACGAGCAAACTCTGCCACACTACACTTTATTCTTGTCCACCAGAAATGTCGCTTGAGATCCTAATATATCTTGTTCTCTCTAGGATGTATAGTGTACTTACCACAGTGTGCCTCATTCAAGATGTTCCTCCTCAGCTCGGATTTCTCTGAAACACACAAACGACCCTTGAACCTCAAGCCACCATCATCTCCTACAGTCATGTCCGTGATTTCTGCTTGTTGGATACCTGCAACTTTGTCACGACACCATTGATTGTTTCTTTGTTCACTGATGATTTGGCTTATTAGAGTAGGTCGAATGACTACACTACCCAACAACAGTTTTCTCTGCTCACGGGTTGCCAAATCGAAGTCATACTCCGAAGCTGTCTCCAATAGTCGCCATTACTAGACCATCATAGTCGCTACTATGCCCCTAGGCTGCCTACTTAGAGCATCTGCCACCATGTTGGCATTTCCCGGATGATACTGCAATTGGAAGTCGTAATCCTTCAGTAATTCTAACCATCTTCACTGCCTCATATTCAGTTCCTTCTGCGAAAATAGGTATTTGAGACTTTTATGATCCGAAAAGAGCTCAAACCTTTCACCTATTAAGTAGTGTCTCCATATCTTGAGTGCAAACACCACCGCGGCTAACTCGAGGTCATGAGTCGGATAGTTGTGCGCATAAATCCTCAACTGTCTCGAAGTATAAGCAACCACTCAGTTATTCTGCATCAAAACACATCGCAGTCCTTGATGAGGTGCATCGGTAAACACCACGAGTCCGACTCCACTATCCGGTATGATCAAAACTGGAGTTGTTGTCAACTTTGCCTTCAGCTCTTGAAACGCTTGCTCACACTTGTCGTCCCACTTGAATGGACCGTCTTTCTTTGTGAGACTAGTTAAAGGGCCTGCTATCCGCAAAAATCCCTCGATAAACCGCCTATAGTACCTGGCCAAACCTAGGAAACTTCGAACCTCTAACACTGTAGTGGGTTGGCGCCACTCAAGTACAGCCTGAACCTTAGAGGGATCCACTATCACTCCCACTCCCGACACTACGTGTCCTAAGAACTTCACCTCTTGTTGCCAAAATTCGCATTTCTCGAATTTAGCATACAACTGATGCTCTTATAGAGTCTGAAGCACTCTACGCAAATGAATCTCGTGGTTTTCTCATGTCTTGGAGTAAATTAGGATGTCATCAATGAAGATAATCACAAACTGGTCCAAGAAGTCTCTAAAAACCCGATTAATTAGATCCATAAATACTGCTGGTGCATTGGTAAGCCCAAACGACATTACCAAGAACTCGTAAAACCCATATCTTATCAAAAATGCTGTCTTGGGAATGTCCTATTCTCGGACTCTAAGCTGGTAATAACCAGACCTTACATCTATCTTAGAGAACCATTGTACTCCCTTAAGTTGATCAAACAGATCATATATCCTAGGCAAAGGATACTTATTCCTTACCGTAACCTTGTTCAGTTCCCGGTAGACTATACATAGTCTCATGGACCTATCTTTCTTTTTAACAAAAAGAACTGGTGCCCCCCAAGGTGACGAACTACGACGTATGAAATCCTGAGCCAAAAGCTGGTCTATCTGGTTCTTCAATTCTTTCATCTCTATTGGAGCCATCCGATAAGGTGTCCCAAAAGTTTGTGGCTTCAAACTAAAAAATATTTATGCAACTCCAGCCACGTGGGCGCTCCTGCTCGTACCACTAGTGGTTGTGGCAGTTGAACCGGAACTGGTGCCACTGGACCCCTAGCACCCAATCTAGCATCCACAACTACCCCTACTGACTCTGTGATCATATACCGTAACATCGTCCACTCCTGCATTTGAGGATTGACACTTCCTACCCGATTCTGACCCGATCCTTGCCCTATCTCTCCCTGTTGTGGTGGTGGAGGAACTTCAGGTTGCGGCGTATTCACCTCATTAATAGAAACATCATCATTGTTCCCCCGAGCACCCCTACCTCCACGCTAACTACATCTACCTCTTCCTCGCTTCCCAGACATAGTTCTGAGACACAAGAAAAAGAAAATAAGAAACGAAACTAAGTCTATCGCTGTCCAAGCCAAACAACAAGCAAACAACAAGCAAGACAATTCGTTTAAGTGCACTCTTAGGTTTTGTGCCCATCGTGTCACAAACATCATCCTAACTCATTTTACTCCCTCTAGGATTTTGAACCTGAGGCTCTGATACCAACTGTAATACCCCGCCCTCACATTTTAGGTCTGCGGCCCTTACTCAATGAGAAATAGGAATTCTGGCGAAACCATTTACAACCTGTAGCTCTAGGGTGTACGCGTTACACCAAGCTAATAAGAAGCTTGCACTCACATTCAATACACAAGTAAAATAAAGCTGAAATAAACTTTATTAACTTAAAGATAAATAGTCATATGAACAAACAAATAAACGAATAATCTCAAAGAATAAGAGACTAAACATATGTCCAAACTCAACTAAACTTGATTAAAAGAATAATTAATGTCTTCATGGAAATCTAGGAAGACTCCAAAGACTTATTCTCGAACTACAAACATCACAGCTACTGATTATTCGCCTAATGACCTGGACCTGAAAAGATTAGTTGTGCTAGGTCAAAACCTAGCCAACAAGTTCACTAGTTCCCTTGGCTTAGATTTAGGAGAACTATGAGTTTCACAAGAGTAAGTGTTTTAACATTATAGCATAAAATATGTCAAGACAAAAGATTAAACCAAAAGTAAAGAGATGCACAAGATAACGAATGTCGTGTTTTATGATCTTCAGTTAAGATTAAGTTATCGCAACAAGTAGTGTTCTCTAGTTACTACCCACATTTCACCTGTTCCTATAGTTCAATTGAGATACTAGCCGTGCACCACGTGAATCCGATGAACCGCCTCAAAATCCTTCCTCCGAACAGTGGTAACCCTATCGGCGTTACTTACATGTCAAGTGATTCCGTAGACCTCACTTGGCGATTCCGTAGACCTCGCTTGGAGAGGACCAGGCTTATATAGAACCTAAACTATGCTCGCACACAAGCCAAACAAGTTGACTAAGTACACATCAAGCTTATAAAGGTTTCTTTCATGTTACATGTGTCTACAAGCATTCATCTTCATGAAAACAGTTAACAAGTGGGTTAATTATGCATTCCATGCTTTTTAAATACATAAATAAGCCATATCCTACATGTCATATCATGATATCCATTAAGCAAATGCCTACTTTCAAAAGGACTCCCAAAACAACCTATTTTAGGGTTGACAGTCAGTTGGTATCGATACCCTTCCTATAGGTATCGATATCAACCATCATAAAGGTGACAGATACCTCTGGTATCGACACCCCTCAAGATGGGTATCGATACTAGACCTGCCTGTACCATTAATAAGTAGGTATCGATACCCTTGGAGTGGGTATCGATACTCTCTGGTCTTATCGCGATTGTTATCAGATACCGCTGGTATCGATACCCATCATGCTGGGTATCGATACTAGCCCTATCTGTCCACTATTAATGGGCAGGTATTGATACCCCTTGGTTGGGTATCGATACCCCCTGGGTTTCCTTCACGAGTTCAGGGTTTCTTCCTCTCGAGAATTCCATAGGAACTTGGTTTTCTCCCTTATAAGTGTTAGGGAATCATATACACAATATATATACATCGTTCCCTTGCATTCAAACTATTAGAAACATGCTCACATCCTACGTTTATGGATTTCATGCACTCATTCATGTAGTTAGCATGCAGACAACATATAAATTAGGTTTTCATACATTCAATCATTAAGGAAGCATACCAACATTATAGAAAACCTAAACTACACCAAATAAACAAGTTACTACTTGCCTTAAAACGAAATGATTCCGCTACTCGAAGAAGAAGAAGAAGAATCCCTATGCTTGACG
Organism: Macleaya cordata; assembly: GCA_002174775.1. NCBI lineage: Eukaryota > Viridiplantae > Streptophyta > Magnoliopsida > Ranunculales > Papaveraceae > Macleaya > Macleaya cordata. The sequence continues at coordinate 320,049 of MVGT01004341.1, read as the reverse complement.
CCTTCAACCCCTTCTTTCACACACGCGATCCTTCCTCGATCACCTTCAAGAGAAATTTGGAGTTTCTCTACTTCCAACCTTGGTCGGTTCTCTCTCCCTTGTTCTCCCTCTCTCTTGGTCGATCAATACAAGGAGGGGTTTGAGTTTAGTTAATATTTATAATTAGTTTAAACCCAATCTTACTAAAACTCTGTCAGGGTGCCCTTAGCAATAGTGGGTGCCCCTAACATTAGTAAATTAAATTGAAAAGGGTATTACATTGATGAAGAAAAGAATAACACACTAAGGGGCTAGGGCTGTCTGATTTCTCCCTCTCTTTTTTTTCCTAACTTCTTGAAGTTGGAAAAGATCAAACTCCAAACCTAATTTCGTTTTTGTCTTTTAAGGGATTTTTAACCCTTCATAAAAGTACCAAAATGCCCTAGAAACCCTAAAATTTTAATCCTAGGGGTACTTAGGATCCTTGGAGGCATTTTGGACATAAAATATTATTTATTTGATGAGTTTTGGGCTTCTAAAAATAACGTTTTTAATTTAATACGAATTTCACTTTAATTCTTAAATTTTCAAATATCTAGGAGATATTGTGTGCTAACTAATTCAATTCAAACTTGAATTCCAAAATACTTTCCTAACCAATTAGATTTTATTCCATATCTATCTAATTTTGTTAGGAGAATTCAAAACCCTAAATGAGGATTTATTTTATCCATTGGAACAACCCATCTAAAGGTGAGAAAAAATAAGGAAAAGATTTATTTCTTAAAATACCTCTCTTCCTAAAAACAAGTTTTAGTAACCCACAAGACTTATTTTCTATCACTAGGGTTACCCACGTTTTCTTTAGTATATGTGTGGGGTCCACACAGTATCTGCTTTAATATATATGTATATTCCTACGTATATACATATAGATATATTTTTACATATTCATTCACGTATTTCACTTAAATACATGAATACCATACATTAACATGTCCTACTGATTGTAACTAAAGGTATAGTTACGTAAATATATGAATATGTACACATTACACATATATATATATATGTACACATCAACCTCATCACTATCATCTCCACCGTCAACCCCATCCAAGGGTCGGAATTGCTTTTCAATCTTTCGACCTTCACAGTTTCTCCATGTACATCATATAGGTTTTCATCTACATACTTACACACATCATGTGCCAAATCTTATGTCATCCTACACATAGTACAAAAATCACATCTAAGGGTTGGAATCACTCCATCAACCTTCACATTCGTCATACACAAAATCACACATCCAAAGGTTAGAATCACTCCATCAACCCTCACATTCATCACACATAATTTACGTGCGGCAATCCCATCTCTCACGTGTATGGCGCCACTGGCCATACACATTATTTCTTTACGTAGTCACCATGGATGCTTACATGGTGACCAGCCCTCCTATGAATGGGTTCGGCCCATGGGCCTCACAAAGTCCACTAAAACTTTTCAGGGTGTTACATTATCACCCTCTAAAAGAAAATTTCGTCCCGAAATTTAAAATTACCAGGCATCGGAATTACCTATAGAGAACTCTGATATTTAGTTTGCATTTCCTCTTTCGATTCCCATATTGCCTCCTCCGGTCCATGGTGTTGCCACTGAATTTTCATGAATCGCTTCGTTCTGTTATGAAGTTCCTATTCTTTGGATTCTAAGATCCGGATAGGTTCCACTTCATAACTCATGTCCTCACTGATTTGTACATCTTGCCACTTAATTATATGGCCAAGGTCCGTGTTATACTTTCGTAATATAGAAACATAAAACACGTGTATCTTTTCCAGCTGTGGTGGTAGGGCCAAGCGGTATGCTAACTCCCGAACTCGTTTGAGAATTTGGAATGGTCTCCTTCCTGAAACTCTAAGGGTCTCCAATGGTTATCTGCATAACTCTTCTGTCGGCTTTGTGTGGTTCTTAATTGTTCCTTGATCAGTTGAACTTTCTCCATTATTTTTTGGACCACCTCTGGTCCTAGGATTCCTTTCTCACGGACCTCTGTCCAACACAGCGGGGGTCGGCAAGGTCTCCCGTATAGTGCCTCGTATGGTGCCATACCGATACTTGCCTGATAGCTATTGTTATATGCAAACTTCACGAATGGTAACTGATCATACCAGTTTCCTATGAAATCTAAAACACAAGCTCTCGGTATGTCCTCTAGTGTTTGAATTGTTCGCTCGGACTGGCCATCTGTTTGTGGATGATGTGTCGTGCTGAGATCGAGTTGTGTTCCCATTTCCCTTTGAAAGCTCTCCCAAAATTTGGAGGTGAAAAGTGGGTCTCTATTCGAGATGATTGATAATGGTACGCCATGGTATTTCACAATTTCTCGAAAATACAACTCACTTAAGGTAGCGATCGTATTTGTCCTTTTTTTCGGCCAAAAGGTATGCTGCCTTCGTGAGTCGATCAACATTGACCCACACGCTATCGAAATGTTGCTTGGTCTTAGGTAAGCCCCTCACAAAGTCCATCGTGATACAGTCCCATTCCTACTCCGCTATACTGAGCGGCTTCAATGGTCCCACTGTCTTCTAGTGCTAGATCTTCACCTGTTGGCAGATAATGCACTTTGAAACATACAGATTGATGTCCTTCTTCATTCCTTTCCACCAAAGATGCCGCTTCAAGTCGTTATACATCTTTATGCTCCTCACATGTATGGCAAAAACTAATTCGTAATCCATCGTCAGAATCTCCTCTGTAAGTGCTTCATCTTCAGGTATACATAACTTCCCTTAAAGCTTTAATCCTCCATCGATTCTCTGTGTCCATCCTTCAGGTGACTCGTTAGTACCGAGTTTTCCCAGAACTTCCTATAGCTTGATATTTTTTTTGGGCCTCCATGATTCGCTTGATGATTCTCAGTTCTACCACAAAGTTAGCTAAGTATGCTTCCCTGTCACCTTTCTCTACCCAAAGATCGTACTCATCCACCATTTGCAACATCATAGCGACTGTTCCCTGATGCTTTCTGCTGAGTGTATCTGCCACTACATTTGCTTTCTCTGGATGATAATTTAGGGTAAAGTCGTTGTCCTTTCGGAAACTCTAACCATCTCCTTTGCCTCAAGTTCAGATCCTTTTGCGTGAAAATATACTTCAAACTTTTATGATCTGAGTATACTTCAAACTTCTCTCTGTAGAGATAGTGCCTCAAGAGTTTCAGTACGAAAACCACTTCTGTAAGTTCAAAGTCATGAGTAGCGTAGTTTTTCTCGTGCTTCTTGAGTTGTTGAGAAGCATATACCACCACCTTCCCTTCCTGCATTAGTACACTCCCAAATCGATTCTCGATGCATCGCAGTATACGACTTTCCGTTATTCCCTGGTTCAGGTGTCAGAATCGGTGCCATTGCGAGTCTCTCTTTCAGCTTCTCGAAAGATTCTTCGCACTTCTGACTCTACTCAAACTTCACGCCCTTCTTAGTTAAGCGGGTAAAAGCAGCTGTCAGTCTTGAAAAATTTTCAACGAACTTCCGATAGTAACCAACCAAGCCTAAAACGTTCTGGATCTCAAAGATGCTCTTCAATCGTTCCCATCCCAGTACTGCAACAATATTTAATGGATCAACTGCGATTCCTTGTTCAGATATTACATGCCCAAGAAATAACACTTCGGTCATTCAAAAGTCACACTTGCTCTTTTTGGTATGCCACTAATGCTTTCTCAAAGACTACAACACTGTCCTCAGGTATTCTTTGTGTTCCACCTGAGTCTTGAGTAGACCAGGATATCATCCTGGGAATCGGGTATCCATTCTTGATCTTGACCTTTTTAAGTTGTCAACAGTCGATGCATAGGTCTTATTGACCCAAACTTCTTGCGTACAAACAACACTGGTGCCCCCTAGGGTGATGCATTTGGCCGGAAGAACCCGAATTGCCACAGTTCTTGCAAGTGCTTCACCAATTCTTGGAGTTCTTGGGGTGCCATACAATGAAATAAAAATTTCCTTCGTTCCTGGTTGCAAATTGATTACGAATTCTATCTCTCTCTAAGGAGGTAAGCCAGACAATTCCTTAGGGAACACATCCACGTACTCATATACAATGGGAATATCTCCTTCCTGATGGTTTACAATTTCACTCTCCTCCAGTAATGCTAACAAAGCTCTATGTTTATTAGTGAACTTACGCTTTACTATACCTGGTAGTAATGAATCAATATTCTTCTTCATATCTCCTCGGACCGACATCCTTGTCTATCCGGTGAAAATAGGGCAGCCTTCTTCTCAGACAATCCAAAGTGACATACTAGAAGGACAACCAGCCCACTCCGAGTATGACACAATATTCTACCGTGTTCATTAAAGTGAGATCTATTGACAGTTCTCGATCAGCAGGATATGTAGGGCAATCCCGACACACACTTTCTAAAGCAACAGTTCTTCCTATAGGAGATACAATGTGTAGGGTATAACCTCGAGATATTGGTTCAAACCTAAGTGAGGTAGCAAAATGCATAAACACTTATGAGTGTGTAGCACCTGAATCAACTGAGCATTGTTCCTCACGTGTGGTGCATATCGTAGTAATTCAGTAAACTTCTTCTCGTACCGAGTTACAGTCATCTTACCTTGTGTTAACTCGATGAACTCCATACTATTATGTGCTCGTGTAGTCTTATAGAAAATATTTTTTTTTGGAATAGCGCCTCAAAGTCCGCCCATACCATATTCTCGACATCATGGGTGTGGTCGATTGTTCTCCCACCATTGGTCTGATTCTCCCAACTATCAAGTAAATACTTGAAATTTCTTCGGCCGAGGCCTCATGAATTCCTTTAGTGCACTAACTTGTCTATTTTCATCCTCACCCACCGAGTTAGGTGGTGATTGATTATGCTGTCCTCGACCTCCTTGAAGGTTGCTAGTAATCCTTCCTATAACAGCCGCCACCCTATCCAAGTTACGCTCAAGTTGTTGAGTTTTGATTTACAATGGTTACGCCATGCCGATCCATGTGTCATTTCCTTTAAAGGAAACACTTCTACAAGTCTACCGGGTCAACTTCATATCGACGCCCACATATTACCTGGTTAAGGTTGTAAAACCTCACACCACTTGAATAAGGCATGCTACTTGGACTCAAAAGTTTTATCCTTTCCCTCTTTCGAAACATTAGTTATCAACGAACATAACCTCAGGGCAAAATATGTATATGCACGTAAGATGTTTTTTTTAATGCATTTTGCTAAAAGCATCCATCAAGTCATTATAAACCATCCTTCATAAAGGTAATATTTTTTTTTTGAATAAGCATACTCGCAAGTATACATACATATTTTTTTAAAAGGAAACAAAACATAAACACATTTAACTACGATGAAATTCAATAAGTCATCGACATAAACATTTTTTTTTAAGAAAAAATACTCCTTACTAATAATCAAATAGAATCTACAAGTTCCAAAAAGATCTAGAGCCTAAGCTCTGATACCAACTGTAACATCCCACACCTTGGGTGTACTTACACCCCACTTGGATGTAAATATCTAAAGCCCAAAATATTATGTAATTTAGGCTAACACTACACCATATTAGCATTTTTGTAACACATCATTTCTTGAAATCCGTAACGCTTTATAGGTGTTACAGAGTCGTAATGGTTATTTAGCTTTAGGAACACTTAAAAAATGTTATGGACTTAGTAAGATTTTAGAAATTTTTTTTATTTTGCTTCCCTCGTTTTTTTTTGTTTATCCCGCTCAACGCTTGACGGTTTACTCTCTCCATATTTTTTTCGGTTTTTTGTTTACCCTAGTATCCATCACTCTATTCTCTTAGTTTCAAATCATAGAGAAGGACAACTAGTGATCCTCACGTTCTCTTCCTCCTGGTCTCAAGAAGAACACATGTATGGCTGATTTTAGGGTTTCTGTATGTTTTAGTTTAAGTTGATTATTTGGTGCTGTTTTGTCTTCTTTTTTGTATTCCATTCAATTTTTTTGACCGATGGACTTGTTTTATTGGCCGATTTCTAAAGGTTTTGGTGTTTATGGAGTAACCCCCTTGCTTCCAATTTGTTTTTGTCGATTTCTAATGGTTTTTTTGTTGGGAAAAATAGGGTCTAGATTAAAATTATGCAGCAGAAACGAATAACTATTTTTCCTTCACAGAATCACATGAGGATGCATGAATTAAAACAATAAGTTGAAGATCAGATACATACCATTAAAACACTTGTATGTAATCTCAAATCTTCCTCCCACGTTCTGGAACAGTCGTCGGAAACTCAAAAGGATACAACCACTATATTTCGACCATAACTCTTTATTGATTAATCCGATTCGCATATATGATATATGCTTTTGATAGGAAATTTAATTTCTTACAACTTTGCCAAAAGTAGCGAACCTCCAATTCTACACAAGGTGCCTCAAAAATCGATTTTAAATTTCGATGGGAATGTACTGCGAATTTTGGGTTTCTAAAACTATAAAGGTCATATATGTGAGACCCCGTAAATAGACCCCGTGACTCAGCCCAATGAGTCAGCGAGTATTATTGTAATTTTAGTGGGTTATATACTTGTGCACAAGATTAATTAATGAGATGTACTTTGAAGATTTACAAATTTTGGAGTTGAACTCTACACCTTGAAGGTATACTCTTGTCACAGAAGAATAAAAAAAAAAAGAAAAAAGAAAAAAGAAAGGGATTTTACACCAAAGTATTGGGTCACGGGTTGGCCAAACTTGCGGCTTAACCCGCGACCTAGGTTCAGCCCATGGGTTTTAACCCACCGTCCTCTTCTCCAATCAGCTATGTGCTGATCAAAAAAAAAGAAAGAAAAGAAACAAAACAAAAGAAAATAGAGAAAGAGAGAAATCGTTAGAGAGTAAGAGAGGGAGAGAGAAAGAGAGAGATAGAGAAGGAGAGAAAGAGCGTGAGAGAGAAAGACTGAGAGGGAGAAAGAGTGCGTGAGAGAGAGAGCTTGAGAGAGATCGTTGGAGAGAGACAGAGAGTTAGAGAAAGAGGTGGGTTGAGAAAGGAGGAGAGCTAGAGAAGGAGGCGTTGAGAGAAAGAGAGTTAGAAGAAGAGAGAAAACGACAGCAGTAGCAGTGAAGAAAAAAAAAATATAACAACAGCAGCAGAAAACGCAGAGGAGGAAGAAGGAGAAGAAAGAAGGAGAATAAGGAAGGAAAAGAAGGGGAAATCAGCCCCATTCTTCTCCCTCAATCTCTAAAATTTTTGGGTATGAATTTCTAACCCAAATGCCTCTAATTTTCTGCTGATTTCATTTATAAATAACCTAGGGTTTGCTTCAAATGCCTTGTTGTTGTAGATCTTGTTGAACAAGAGCTCAATGGTGGAAGAAGTGATGAGATGGGCTAATATTTTGAGGTTAAGGTGAGAAATCAGCACCCTAATGCTTTAAATCTTGTGATTTTTATGATGTAAATTGGGGGTTTTTGAGGAAAACGAATTTGCATGTTATAGGACAACATCTTGGAAGCAAAAATCTAGGGTTTTGCTTAAAGTTATGTTTTGGATTATGGAATCTAAATGTTAATTAATTAAATTGAGATTTCGGTAGAAAAGCTTGTTGTTATGATGAATTTAGCATGAGTTGCGCTGAATTTTTCATGTCTTAATCGAGTTTTAGTTGTTTTCCGAATTTGGATTCTCGGATTCCACTGCATAGTCTGAACTAAAACCTTCATAACTTTCTTATTTTAGATCCAAATTAAGTGCTTCAAGTTTCAACTGATTCATAACATCTTAAGCTATTTCAGTAAAAATTTCACGAATTTTGGACAAGTAGACAGCTTATTGTAGATTTTTAAAGTTCACCTATCGTTTTCTGAAAACTAGCTATTTCTGCAAAATGTATCATTAATCGGTACTTTTCTCATTTCTCGATTTGTTTTCTATTGTTGATTTCTTTATGAGAAGTATAGATATAGATGTTATCTTTCTATTGCTTCTGGTTTCAACATTTTCAGAATTTCCGATGATTTGTAGTGATTATTTTTCCTAAAACTGTTACATATTTCCAAATTCTTAATATGGGATTACTTTTTGGTATTTGAAGCTTTCTAAATGTTTTCAATATTTTTCTAAACTTCTATTTGAGATAAAATAGCTAATTCTCTTTTGTGTAGATGTTTTAAGCTATAGGGTGTAGAGATGATAGTTATCTTCTAGTATCTTCTTTTCGTGAATAAAAGTTCACATTTATATAAGGTTGGTCTTAGAGTTCCTATATTAATTGTAGGCGTTGCTTTTAGAGGAATTGTACCTCAGTGGGTGAAAACCGGGAAGGGATTAGGCTTTCGGTGAGCAGCTTAGTAGCATTCTGAGGTAGGTGGTCAATTCATCTTAATAGCACCCAACCATTTCAAACTAATATGTATGTACTTTCTTTGTATACACAGCATGGCATGTGATTTATGAATAACAACGAACTTATGATATGATGAAAGCATTGAGAAAACTGATTTTAATTTGGGAACAATGCAGGCTTGATCGTATATCATATTTTACGAAATATTTCTCATGGATTGTGAACTGTTGTGAACTTGTGACTTCAAATCTTACTATCACAATTTATGTGGATGAAATGATGGTTATGTTTGGAAAACCATGTTTGATATATTGAAACCTTTGGAAGAGACGAGAGTCTGTTTTATCGAGTGTTTTCTCGATGTGAAACCCAGCTTTGGAAAATGTGACAAAAAAGGAATTTCTTTCCGTGATCGCCTAAAGTCGGTAGTGGCGTCTCACTACCGGGCTTGATAGGGTTCACGAAGACACAGAGAACCGTGTATGCCTTAGGTGGACTGGTGCCTGTGTTACTTCCACTCGGATTTCCACCCAAGTGATTTGTGAGTTGGCATGTCATGGTTCCACGGATCATGCCCAGCGATCTGTGCATTGGCATGTCATGGTTCCACGGACTTGGTGAGCGAGTTAGCTTGACAAGGTTCCCTCATCCTTAGGAGGGTGGGTGTGTTGTCTTGCTATGGTTCCGCGACCTACGTAGGTGAGCGAGTTGGCTTGCCATGATTCTGCGACCTACACGGGTGAGCGAGTTGGCTTGCTAGGGATCCTCACCCTTACGAGGGTGGGTGAGTTGGCTTGCCATGGTTCCTCACCCTTAGGACCAGTTACACTTCTTGTATGTGGATTTCAAAAGAGATGAATTTTTAAAAGGGGATTTCTATAAAAAGGACATTGATTTTCAAAAGGATTCTTCAAAATAGTTTTCGAACTTTAACTTAAAAGACACACAACCTATATATATACTACTATATATTATCACTAAGGTAAGCTTGTGAAAGGTTGGGGACTTTCTACAAGGATGGTGGATCATGCTTATCCGGATGTGGTACACCATCTGAGGCTTTGCTCGGTGTTTTTATCTTCGGGGCAGTATGGGACGTTAGGGAGACAGGTACATCTAGGGAAGTCTAGGAAGTCACGATTATTTCCTAGTAAACCATGTTTGTTGGTGGTGTCGAGTAACTAGTTTAGTTGAGGTTCGCATGCCTGCCCGATGGGTGTTAGACGTGAGGGAGGGTTGTCGGGGAACCTTCTCTGGATTAGTTGGGGGCTCTTGTCTAGTCTGAACTCGTCAAATTGTGCGCACTTGGTATCTGATCCTGAACTAATTCTGAATGGGGTAACCCGGTCATGTTCCTTGGCTATGCTAGCAGCAGTACACCACCATTGTTTATGTATGTATATACAGGATTTTCTTTGATGTTTCAATCAACTATATAATATGCATTGCTTTTATAAATGCTTTTGAGCTGTTATCGGATTAATCGCTGCATGCGATGGTATTAGGATGGTTGATCTACCTACCGAGTTTCTCACCCTATTATTCTCGTGGTTTTACAGTTGACGTTTGAGGATCGAGTTAGGATCCTTAGTGGCGATATGACGTAGTTTACTGGGCGAGAAATTCCTTAGTTTGTGGTGGATGTAGGTCTCCCTCTCTTCAGTCACAGTGGATGATTTTCTACCTCTATTTCGTTAACGTTGAGACTTATGTTTTATGGCTCGGTTGTGAGAGTTATGTTACTTTTGTTTATATAAATGCAACTTTTACTTTATCTTTTTCTCGCTATATATATGTTGACAGGAAACAACAAACATAACTATATATTATATCACAAATATATCCATGTTAAGTGAAAAATTGAATGTCATAGTTATACTGCAGGTGACTTAGAGGATGGGATAATTTTAGATAATGTTATCTTGACAGGTCCCTCCTGGTCCTACATTGTTGGGATTTCAGTTGAGAAAAAAAAAGGGTGGCAATTTTGTGCATACTTTTAGCTTCTTTTGCTTCCATTGTGTATATTATTGTATGCACTGTGTTTATTAGGTGACAAAATGTCCAGTTTACAGGGGAGACTCTACCGGATTTGAGTCTCGTTGTAGACTGATGGTAATGTCCCTTGTTTTGGGGTACGGGGCGTTACAATATGAACCCTATCGCTATTTATAAAGAAAGACCCTTTTGCCATATTTTAGCTCCAAGTTAGGTCCATATGGGCCCCACTTACTTAAGCTTTTAATTTATTACTTTGAGGTCCCTATATCACATATAGTTCTCAAATAATAAATCTATTTGCAGTTAAGTCCACTAAATAATTGCAACTGAATACTCTCAAGTTAATGATTATTATTCAGAAGCCCTTCACTCACTAATACCCACAAATAGTCACTCCACTTAACTGATATTCGTAATATACACCAAGGTAACATTAACTATTAATGTCAGCACCTTTTGGGTAATTAGATCTTAGTCCTTGCCTGCCATATCAGACCATTATAATTATTCTAATAATCTAATAAATATTTTATATGATCACTGCGCAGTCTACATAATTAATACTCTTGATTAGGCTCATAAGGGAATATCATTTCGGTGTGGATTCCTTATTGACACAAAGTAATCCCACAAAGTGACTTCGACCACCCAACCTACCTAGAATATTGGATCATGTTTGCATTGTCTGACCTCACTATTTGGTAGATCAAAGTGAGTAGAAACCAACTTGTAGGGTATACTCTACTCTCAGAATTTAGGACATTTGCAATCAGCAAGTTTTTCAGAATCTTTTTATATGTTGACAATAACATAAAAAGTATTCTGTCTGACCTGTTCAGTGTATTTCAAATACATCAACACACTGACTTTGAGTCGCCACTCCGGTGATGGAGACAATCACCCAATAATATAGAAGTCTAGTATGTTATAGTCTAATCAGATGAACTGTTCAGATTCATCACTGACTATGAATATTACAAGAATATGAGGAACTAGTAAATTACATCTCTCCATGTATGAACACTTCATACAAATAATTTACTTACAACATCATCTTGTGAACAACACTTAATTCATCATATGAATAAAATAATAATATAATATCATACTTAGTAACAAGTATAATTTATCAATTTTATTAATTCAAATTGTTTTAGGGCATGTCTTCTAAGGTATTGATCTTGACCATTGCTGGACGGTCCTCATCTCTGAGATGCTTCCGAAGCATAGACACGTGGAAGATATCATGAACTCCTGCCAACTGCTCTGGTAAAGCTAACCGGTAAGCCACTTTCCCGACTCTCTCTGATTTCTCTGGAACACACAAACGACCCTTGAACTTCAAGGTACCATCTTCCCCTACAGTCATGTCCGTGATTTTCCCTTGTTGAACACCTGCAACTTTGTCACAGCACCATTAATCGTTTCCTTGTTCACCAATGATTGGGTTCCTCAGAGTAGTTCGAATGACCACACTACCCAACAGTAGTTCTTTCTGCTCGCGGGTTGCCAAATCGAAGTTATACTCCAAAGTTGTCTGCAATAGTCGCCACTGCTGGACCATTATAGTTGCCACTATGCCCCTAGGCTGCCTACTTAGAGTATCTGCCACCATGTTAGCCTTTCCCGGATGGTACGACGACTGAAAGTCGTAATCCTTCAGTAGTTCTAACTATCTACGTTGCCTCATATTCAGTTCCTTCTGCGAGAATAGATATTTGAGACTTTTATGATCCAAAAAGAGCTCAAACCTTTCACCAATCAAGTAGTGTCTCCATATCTTGAGTGCAAACACCACCGCTGCTAGACCTGGCAATGGGTGACCCTACCCGCCAACTCGACCCTAACCCGACCCACCAACTAAACGGGTAGGGTTAGGGTTGACATTTTTAGACCCGCGGGTCAGTAGGGTCAACCCGCGGGTGACCCGCCAACCTGTGAACTATATATTTTTTTTAAAAATAACACTTTTGTTTAACTTTTTTTATAAGTAAATTTAATCTTTGAACTAATAAATTTAAAATTTTTTTATTTAATTAATAAGTTTTAAGTTTAAAATAATAATTAATGAGTAATAAATGGTCTTTAAAATTTTTAAATTTTAGTTAGGGTTAACCCGCCAACCCATTAGGGTCAACCCGCCTAGGGTTAGGGTTTAGAAAATTGACCCGTTTATTAAACTAGTCAGGGTTAGGGTTGAGCAATCTTGACCCATTAATCCGCCAACCCGGCTAGGGTCGACCCTAACCCTAACCTGTTGCCAGGTCTAACCGCTGCTAACTCGAGGTTATGAGTCGAGTAGTTATGCTCATGTATCCTTAACTGTCTTGAAGCATAAGCAACCACTCGGTCGTTCTGTAACAAAATACATCCCATTCTCTGATGCAACGCATTAGTAAACCACTACGAGTCCAACCCCAATCTCCGGTATGATCAAAACTGGGGCTGTCGTCAACTTAGCCTTCAACTCTTGAAACGCTTGCTCATACCTAACATCCCACTTGAATGGAACGTCCTTCATAGTGAGACTTGTCAAAGGACCTGCTATACTTGAGAATCCTTTGATAAACCGCTTGTAGTACATAGCCGAACTTACGATACTCTTTATCTCTGTCACTGTAGTGGGTTGCCGCCACTGCAGTACAGGCTAAACTTGGAGGTATTCACCGTTGCTTCTGTTCCAACTCACCATTGTAATTGAGATGCTAAGCAACCCAACAACATTTATTTCCATCAATAGAATCTATATCTTAAATATACTTGGACGCCACCTCTAATGATCACTGATGATAACCCTTCTCGAAAGTCACAACACTCCTGATTATTCATTCTACACGTCAATTACTACGTTGACTATCTCGAGATATAAGATCATTTGGAGTTACAGTCCTTCAAAATCCAATCCATCTCCATGGTCTAAAGTTTTAATTCATGCTTATGAGAATTCAAATCTTTGAGGTTTCAGTAGTGAGCTACGCCTCCTCACTAATCACCTAATGCTCCCAAACATAAGAGACATTAAAACTACCAATGCGGTATCATGAGTCGAGTAAACTCTTCTCTTATCCCTTCGGCATTCCTATGCATGACAACTACCTTGTCATCTACAAGAAGACGCACCATAACCGCAGATGTGTTGCATTCGAAACCACCACTAATCCAAGTTCACCTCCAAAAGGATTTGTGAACATGGTGATGCCATACAAGCGTACCATTATAGAAAGTTTGTTCAAACTAACTTCCTCACTCGAACCTTTCCACACCTTCGCTAGCCAAATAGGGCCTTAGGAAAATGTGCTATGAAGAAATTTCCACAATGGACCGTCAATAATTCCCGACCCAAGTAAAAAAGTTACGACCCTCAGTCACGATCGTTTGGAGAGATTATCACAGTCACCCCAATACCGAACACTTCATGTCCAAAGAACCTTACCTTATGCTGCCCTAAATTCACATTCGTCGAATTTTTGGCAAAACATTAACACTCTCTCAGTGCTTATACTACCTTACATAATGGGTCCCACTACCCTCAAGCATTTCAGAGTTAATCATGAAATCAACTATAAAAGTATTTACAACCTTATCCAACGTCTCCAAAATTAGGCTTGACTAACACAGTCTAACAAAAATGTTAAGGCCTTCATAAGCCCACTCAACATTATCGAAAATCTCTACAGATTCTTCTCTCGTACAGAACCTAATCACAAGAAATCCTGCTCTAGACTTTAGTTGATTGCATTACCCTTCGTTAAAATGAGAAACTATCATGCTCCTCTGAGCCAAACAATTAAGGTTTCTATCCTAGGTAAAGCATATATGCTCACCCCAAACCTATACCTTACTCACATCTCGGTTGTCTATGAAAAGTTTTATAGACTCACCTTCATCTAATTCAAAAGAGCAAGTGCACCCCAAGGTGACAAACTACGATGAATGAAACCCTGAGCCAATAATTGGTCTATCTGTTTCCTTAACTCTTTCATATCTCAGTTGGAGCCATCCGATAAGGTGTCTCAGCAATCGATTTTGTACCCAGAACCAGCTCCAAGCATAATTATTTCTCTCCGTGAGGTGGTAATCCTAGGACCTCACCATAGACATCGCGGTATTGGCGCACCACAAGAATCGATTCAAGCTCTCTTCCTTCAACCGGACATTCCAACATATCCACAAAGCACAAGTGTGTCCTATTGAGACCACATCCTTGTGACAACGACAGCACGTATGTCGTTTCCTCTGGAATGGAAAATGTTACCATTTTCGCGTAACAGTCCGACCTTGCATGGTATGCAGCAAGCCAATCTATGCCAAATCTCCATCTCAACCATTCAGATCTATAAAAACGATCTAAAAAGAAGTCCAGTTCTCCACAACTGACTATTAAATCCCATAAATACTATTCACTAGTATCCTCTCACCTATGGGAGATACCACCAACAAAATGGTCCACACACCTCATCGCATAGTTTTTTTTTTATTCTATAGCCTCAGTCTGTCCATGGGCTACTACTCTTAAACCATTGCCGATAAGGCTGGCAGTTATCACTACTTATTCCTGCACATCCATATCTAATGCATCTATTTCATACCTGCATAGATCCCATTCTCATATGGACATTCAACATCTACTGCACATCTTAATGTGTATAACAAGTCCCTCTACTAAGATACTCGTTGCTTCCTCCGCTTTTGCACTACAGGGGTAAAACACACGGTTCAACCAAACTTCCAAACGTAGGAAAAACCTAAACACTTGAGGTGTCTACACAACTAAAGCTACGTAAGTGTTCCCACTTACTTTGCTAATGGCGGTACCTAAACATAATACGATTCTACGTATTTCCTTGTAACTGCCCATTTAGAATAAGTTCATAACCAAGCTACTGACCCAAACAACATAGTCTAACTCGTAGACTTGTCATGCAACTACAATCATACAAAGACAACCAAAACATCTAAATGTGTCATAATATGTGCCTATGTGTCACAAACACTAACCTAAATCAACCCAACTCCCTCTCAGACTTTGAACCTGAGGATCTGATACCAACTGTAATGCCCCGCCCTCACATTTCAGGTCTGCAGGCCTTACTCCATGAGAACTACGCATTCCGGCGGAACCATTAACAACCTGTAGCTCTAGGATGTATGTGTTACACCAAGCTAACAAGAAGTTTGCACTCACATTTGATACACAAGTAAAATAAAGCTGAAACAAACTTTATTAACTTGAAGATAAACTGTGATATTAACAAACGAATGAACGAATATTCTGAAAGAATAATGGACTAAACATGTGTCCAAACTAAACTAAATTTAGTTTAAAGAATAACTAATGTCTTCATAGAAATCTAGGAAAACTCCAAAGACTTATTCTTGACTTACGAACACCTCCGCTACTGAGTATTCGCCTGATGACCTAGACCTGAAAACATTAATGGTGCTAGGTCAAAACTTAGCCAGCCAGTTCACTAGTTCCTTTGGCTTAGATTCAGGATAACCATGAGTTTCATGAGAGTGGATTAACAACATAGCATAATATATGTCAACATAAAAGATTAAACAAATTTAAAGAGATTCATAGAATGACGGTTGCGGTGTTTTATGATCTTCCGTTAAGATTAGGTTCTCGCAATAAGTGGTGTACTCTAGTTACTTCCCATGTTTCACCCATCCCAGTAGTTCACTCGAGACACTAGTCATGCACCATGTGAATCCAATGAACCGCCTCGAAATCCGTCCCCAGAACACTAGTAACTCTATCGGTATTATTTATGTATCAAGTGATTCTGTAGACCTCACTTGGTGATTCTGTAGACCTTGTTTGGAGAGGACCAGACCTATACAAGACCTAAACTATGTTTGCACACAAGCTAAACAAGTTATTTAAGCACACATCAAGCTTATGGAGGTATCTTTCATGTTACATGTGTCCACAAGTATTCATCAATATGAAAGTAGTTCACGAGCAGTTTAATTATGCATTCCATGCTTTCTAAACGCATAAATAAACCATATCCTACATGTCATACATCATTATATTCATTTACCAAAAGCTTACCATCAAAAGGACTCTAAAACAACCTATTTTAGGGTTGACAGTCAGTTGGTATCGATACTCCTTCAGCCGGTATCGATACTAACTACCCAATTAGCATCAGATACATCTGGCATCGATACCCTCTTTATGGGTATCGATACCAACTTTGCCTTATACATCAGATGAGGTCAGTATCGATACTCTCCAGTGTGGGTATCGATACCAGTCCCATCTGTTGCTCGAGGATAAGCAGGTATCGATACCCTCTAAGTGGGTATCGATACCCTCTGGGTGCCTTCGTGATTTTGGATTTTGTTCATGATCAAAACTCCGTGGAAACTTAGTTTTCCCTCCTACAAACATTCGGGATTCACATACACCTCTCATATACATAGATTTCATGCATTCTAACCATTAAAAACATGCACACATCATACGATCAAGAATTACATGCATTCTCTCATAGAATTCGCATGCAACAACATATAAACAACATACAACTAGGTTTTCATGCATTCAATCATTAAGGAAGCATAACTACAACATGAATCACCTAAGTCTACATCAAAAGAGCAAGTTACTACTTGCCTCAGATCACCAAAGAAGTTGAAACTCAAGGAAGAAGAATAAAAGCTCTACTACAACGGTGTCTAAGTTTCTCTCTCTTACTCTCAATCCTTTACGATCACCCTGCACAGAACCCTAGGTTCTTCTTCCAGAGATTTTGTCTCTCTCTTTCTCCTACCTTGGCTATTTCTCTCTCTCCCTCTTTCTCTCTTGGTCGAACCAAAACAAGAGGGCTTTGGGTTTTAGTTTATATTTATATAAAGTATAAACCCAAACATACTAAAACTCTAATAGGGTGCCCTTAACAAAAGTGGCTGCCCCTAAACATTAGTAATTTTAAATTAAAAGGGTATTACAAACCATTAGATCATGTTTATCTAAACCCTAGTTAATCCTAACCATCCAAAAAGGTTTCCCAAAACGTAAAAACTCTCCGTTTTGAATTATCTACTAAAACCTAGATTTTATCCCTACTTTGTCTTTAATTCGTAGTAGATAATTATAACCGTTGGATTGAGTTGATATTTGATCTCAACCATTCAAATTAAATGTATTTTTGAAAACTAAAAACAACCCCCTAATGTAGAAATTATTTTCTACATTAAAGCTAAAAATTATTTTATTTTTGGATAAATACAAGGGAGAGTTTTTAATTTTTAAAAGTGTGTTGGATAAGGTGAGGGGGGCTGGTCGAACCCTATAAATACCCCTCACCCTAGTTCGAACTCCTCACACCACTCAACTTTCTCTCTCCCTCTCTCAGTTTTTCTCTACTTCTCTCTTTCAAGTTTAAGAAGAAGAAAAAAACCAAAATCCTTAAAAATTCTATCTTCTCTTCTTCTTCTTCTTCTTCTTCTTCTTTTCTTTTTTTTTCTTTATTTCGATTCTTTTCTTCTAAAATAATTGTGGAGGAAGAAATCTACATTAAAAGTTAGAGTTCTAGAAGACCTTCGGAAAATAGCCGTTCTTAAAGCCTCGAGGATTTTAAGCGAAAAAGGTAGGGAAAACCCCCATCCTAAACTTGTTTTTTTTTAAAAAATTCCCTTAAACTCGTTTATGAAAATATATTTTCAAAAAGTTGTTTTACAAATCATCATGTTTTCAAAAATTAGTTTTCTATAAAAAAAATATACATGTATTCAAAAAGGTTTTCTGCATAAAGTTGGATTGGTTTGGGTGTGTGATCATAAGTGTTTGAATAATAAGCTACTTTAAGTTAAAGTAGAAGATGTGAGGTTTAAAAGAAACCATGGTCTATGCGACGTTGTTTAGAAAAGGTCTTAGTGACGTTGTCTCCACAAGAGAGGTGAGTTGTGATATAATATATATGTAATCGTCAGTTTGTCCCATGGGACGTTGTTTTGTCTTAATTGACGTTGTATATGCCCTAATGGCATCTCCGTAAGAGAGGTTATCCAAATCCGTCCAAAAGTACTGGGGGTTGTTGACCGTAATAGCCATTGGTAGGCTGCTGCAATTGCCCTGACGAACAAGTAAAAATATATATATATAAGGAAGGTATTGGTATACATATTCTATACTCAATCTTAATATTGAAACTATATTTGAAAAGTAAATAATATTTTTGCAAAAGTTCTGCATAAAGATGTTTGTTTTCAAAATCAAAAGATGGTTTTCGTTTTTTAAAAGGATTTGGCCAAAAGCTATAACTAGCACCAATTTTTTAAAAGGTAAGTTTTTTAAAACTAAAGATCTTCTGTTTCGGCATGCATACATGGTATTAGTGGGTAAAGGTAGTTCTTTACATTTATTCATATCTATTACTTCAAAAATCTATTCCTATGAGTTTCTTTCTATACATAAGAGCCACGTATTCTTTCGTCAAAACGACTTGCATTTTTAGTCAAATGATGTCAAAATACACAAGCTGAAGTTTGTGTAAGTTCTCTGAACTAAATGACCTGGAATTAGGCTCTGGCCAAATGACGAATGTTGGAGTCTCTGAGTCTAGTTTCCAGAGAATCAAAGGGTTCCTGAATTCGATTTGAAGCGAACCAGATATACCTTTTTCATTGAACTATTGCAAATCAGTCTTGTAACCCCTTTTTTTTTAAAAGTGTATCCGCACTCTTGATACTCCATGCTTCCTTAACTCTTTTAAACTGATTTACTTATCTTTTGAACCTAAAGATATTGTTTTCGTTTCTGCACCTATTCACCTTAGTGACATCTCGAGACCTGGGTCATGGATTAGACTCGAAAAATGGGTCGGACCATTGGAATCGGGGGTCGGGGTGTTACACATATTATCATGGATCAAAAAGGTGTGTTTTTACACAAACTACTTTATTTTTATATCCCATTTGTTTTCATGGATAAAAAAGTAGCTTTTCTTGTAAACACTTTTCTTTTTATATCCCCCTTATTTTTATGGATCAAAAAGTGCATTTTGTGTGTAAAGTGAAGAACATCAAATATACGTACATTTTCATGGAGTATTCATGGTGTCTAAACCTCATGTTCTTACTAACATTTTTTAAAAACATGTTTTTCTAAAGAAAATTAGGTTTTAATGATGTAAATGATACTTCCATACAAATACAACACTACTTTCTAACCTAAAACATGGTGATGATATTTTTCCTACCTATATAAACTAATTTTGGCAAATATCAATATACACAAAGCATGATTTTGCTATTTTATTAAGCAAGATGATATGCACATTCATATGATATAGTTACAACAAAACGGGGGGGTCTCAATTGAGATCAGTGGAAATGATCTCTATTGGTTTTCGGGTTTGCCCTATAATTAAACTGTCAGTAGCAAGGGTCTTTCAATGAACTGGTTTTCTTGAATGCCACCCTTTGTCGTTGTTTTTTTCGATTGCCCAATAATTATATCGTCCTTGGGAGATTTCTTGCTTTTTCTTGTGCTTAAGTGTGTATCAATGGATTTCCAGGTTTCCCTATAAAGCAAACCTTGGACAAAAAAGGTTTACAAGTACAACACTTGAAACCTACAAGCTAAACAATAAAATAAAAAGTCTAGAATAATTAACACTCTTGATTAGGCTCTCAAGGGAATATCATTTCGGTGTGGATTCCTTATTGACACAAAGTAATCCCACTAAGTGACTTTGACCACCAAAACTACCCAGAATATTAGATCACGTTTGCGTTGTATGACCTCACTATTTGGTAGATCAAAGTGAGTAGAAACTAACTTATAGGGTATACTCTGCTCTCAGGATTTAGGACATTTGTAATCAGCAAGTTTTTCAAAATCTTTTTATATGTTGACAATAAGATAAGAAGTATTCTGTCTAACCTGTTCAGTGTATTTCAATTACACCAACACACTGACTTAGAGTCGCCACTCCGGTGATAGAGACACATCACCCTATAATATAAAAGTCTAGTATGTTATAGTCTTATCAGATGAATTATTCAGATTCATCACTGACTATAGACATTACAAGAATATGAGGAACCAGTAAATTACATCTCTCCATGTATAAACACTTCATACAAATAATTTACTTACAACATCATCTTGTGAACAACACTTAATCCATCATATGAATAATATAATAATATAATAATATAATATCATACTCATCAATAAGTATAATTTATCAATGTTATTAATTTAAATTATTTTAGGGCACAAACCCCAACATTTTTTTGTCAATTTTTAATAGTATTTTTGGTCGATTTCGTTAGATTTTTAGGTTCTTTTGAAAGATCTGCAAAGTTTAAATTTCCTCTCTCTTTCTCGCTCTTTCTCTTTCTCTTTCTCTCTCCCTCTCTCTATATCGTTCTCTATTTATCTATCATTCTCTTTAGTTCTTTAAAATCTCCTTCCAGCAGCTTTTTTCTTTTTGATGTTTATCGTTTCTTTATCACCATCGTTTCTCTTCAGTCCTTGAAAATTTACAACCCAAAGATTATCTAATTTGTTGCATAAAAGATTAGGGGACGTTGGTTGCATGAATTAGGGGATTCAAAAATTGGGCGTTTTCTATTTAAAAAAGATATTGGGCGTTTCCATCAGGTATAAAATCCCTTACCTAATAATTCCCCTAATCTTTGAGCTCTCTCTCTCTATCTCTCTTTGGGAATAATTCCCCTCACTAATATCTGGATATTGTTAATGCATCTTCTTAGCATTCATACAATGCTCACAGACTCTATCTTTTTACCTGTTTTTTTGTTTTTTTTTTTGTTTCATTACTAATTTTTTGGTAATAATTCCCCTCATAAATATCTGCATATTGTTAGTAGATTTTTTCGACATTGATACAATGCTCACAGGCTCTTATTTCTTTTACTTTTTTTTTTCCAGTTCTTTATAATTAATTATGCTGGAAAACTCGACATCATCATTGACCTTTTTGTGCAGAACATGGATAGATCAACCTATTGCTTAGTATATGTGTGGTTATTGTTTTGTAGTGCTTTAATTGCTTGTTCTGTGACTTAGGTTGTACTCATTACACTATAAAAGAAACTACATTATGTGATTTTATTTTGCACTAACAAGTATTTAGAAAAATGAGCATCATGATAACTAGTAATCAATACATGGATTTGGAATTTAATTAACCCATACGGTTTCACCTTCCACCCAACCAAGTTTGGTTTTTTAAATTTAGTCCACTCAATATGCTAATTGACAGTATGCTAACGGAATGTAAACAATATGCTACTAGTGTGCTAACAGTATGCTAATTGGGTTAAATTTAAAAATTTTGTGTTGCCTAGGGTCGAAGTGAAAACACGACCTAATATTGGGGTTTTTCTTTTTTCTCATAACCCCTAATCAATAAGTCTTCCTTTTCTTAAAGATTTTAAATAATACCAGAGGCCTCCTGATGACATACACAATATAGCAATGGCGTATCTCGAGGCTTGGGATCCAACATCGCTAAAAATATATTGGGGGAGGCTAGTTTAGTGAACTTATGTTCTAGAAAGAAAATTGAATTTTCAAATCTTAAGAACTAAAATGGTCGTAGATTTTGGTATTTCTAAGTTTTTTTAGGTATTAAATATTTGATGATGCAGGTATACAGACAGGCTAGGGCCTAGATTGTTCAATGGTACATATGTTCGCAACATTGTTCAGGTTCTTACTAGATCACTTATTTGGCTGCTTGGTGCTTCTTTTTCTTTTCAGATCTATTTAGATGTTTTGACTGCTATTCTAAAGTCACTAAATTGTTGTTGGTTGTATGAAATAGGAGATGTTGGGACATGATGCTATGACTTGTCCAGATGAGGAGAATGTTGAGGCCATATGTTTGTGGTACAATACAATTGGTAAGCAGTTGGATGAGAGCCTTAAGTCCCATCGATGCAATGATAAGTACTTCAACCTACTGAAGGAACTGACAACACATCCTTAATTGGCACCATTCCTGAAATTTATGGTCTTTTATGTTCTAGATCTTTGGAGAGGTAAATTTCTAAACATCATGAAGCTATTTTGTCCCTTGTCAGCAATCACTCTTTGTATTCGCGTTTGATACATGAATTTTGTATTTTTGGTTTTTTTTGGAGTTTCATACTTTTTTTTCTCAAGCTGCAAAAAAGTTTGCTGATTATAAGGGTATATCGTATTATGTGTTTTATACATGGATTATTTCTGTACTAGTTTGCAAATTTATTTAAAAACTTATTTAGACTATTAAAATATCTCCTTTTATTTTATTATCAAAGATGCCATTAAAGCTGTTATATTGATATTGTACGCTAATGTACTTCATTTATTTTCAACTTTCATTTAAGAAGTTCAAAGTGGAAAATGCCACTTTCAACTTGTAAAAGAAAATCATCTAACTGAAAGTGGTTTCTCAGGAAATTCCAGCTTGAGCCAATGGTCAAATTTTCAATGAGGTCAACCCCAACAATGAAGTTACTGTGAAGCAACTTGCAGAAATGACGACAGAGGTATACGTACAAGTGGCTCTTATTTTCTAGTACATTTATGTTTATGGTTGGGACACTAGTTTGCATGCCTTTATATCGTAGTCTTAAGTGTGTTTTTTTGCATTCTCCAAGTATATTCTAAAGTAAGCGGAGAACCCAGTCTAAAGGTACCGACTGTTTATGTGAGCTCTAATAAGTTCTATGTTGAAGGATGTGATGACAGTGACAAGTGAATTCCAGACCATCATCAACAGACAACTTGGTATTTTTTTTGTTCTTTCTTTTTTTTTTCCGTTTTTATTGAAGTGAGGTATTCGCCTCATCGAGCATAACACTTGTGTATTTTTATATGCATTGAATAAATTCTTGTAAGTTATATTTCTTTACTTTATCACCAATTATGTATTTTTATATGCATTGAATTTGTGGGATTCAAAAAGTTATCTGAAATTCTTATGATGGTTGCAATTTTTCTATTGCTTTCAGGAAAGAGATGACTACGCGCCGGGGTTAAATAGCCAGTAGTCAATGTTGTGAAGTGGAGAATCATGTGTTACATTTTGGTGATAGTTTATGCATGTGTTGGGTTTATTTAGCCATTTAACTTAGGTTACTTATTTGTTTGATTGGTGGTCAACAAACATAAAAATTTTGTTTTAATTGTTTATTTTATTAACATATATATTTAAAATTTTGGCAGGGTAAAAACAAACGAAATAATTTTTCTTTCATAAATTTAAATTCCGTAATGGTTCCTAAACGTTCGGGCATTGCAAATAACTTACAAATCTGTAACGGTATTTAACCGTTACGATGTACAAACATAATACAAATTTTTGTAACCAATACTTAACAAGGTAGTAGTTATATACCGTTACTAATTTTAGACCCGTAACGCTTTATAACCATTACAAGTGATCGTATCAAATATTATAGTTGCCTGCTTGTAACGGATAAAAATCGTTACATGATCAAAGTCTTGTAACAGTAACGAACCATTACTAGTTCAAAGTATTATAGTTGCAGGTAACAGTTACGATGGTTTAGGGTTGTAACAGACATGAACCGTTACGGTGTTACGTCACTCGTTACAGATACCATGCTATTGGACACTTATGGGATGCTTTTCAACTGTTACAGTTGTTCTTCTGTAACAGTTTAAAAGCGTTATTAGAAATCTGGCACACAAGAATTAGTAATGGTTTTGAACCGTTACGGAGGGGCTTTGTAACATGTTGTGACCATTACAAAGTAGCTATTTTGGCCTAGTTAACAAACTTAGACTTAATCCATTTAAGTCCACTTAACGGGTCTAAGTCCAGGTCAAGTAGCTAACTAGGGCCCACTTCTAAGTCAACACATAGTTGACCTCTCCTACACACTAATCTCGGTCAAGGTAAATTAGGTTACAAGGTTAGGTCAAGGGACCTAGGGTTCGTAAACCCTAAGTACCGTAAGCAACGATCGTGCTTGCTTGGGATTTTGCAAATTTGCAGGCTACTTCGCAACTCGTTTCTTATCCCAAACGAATGTGCCATACATATATCTGTTCATAATCTTATGCACATTCGAGATGCATTTTTGACAGATTTTTAGGACAAAATAATTTACATGGAATAATAAGTTTTGTAAAATACATACAAACTGACATTTACTGTATATCATTTCATCAAAAATTTATAATTTATTTTCTGAACAAAAGATTAATGATCCATCAAGTCTTTGTGAAACTAGACTCAGAGCCCACAATGTTTGTGTTTTGGTCTAAGTCCAATTCTATAAGTATTAACCCAAAAAACCAGCACAAATCACCTATACGTCAACTACTGACAGATTTTAGCACACATCACCTTACTTGTAAAATTGGAAAACAGAACCTCTACATATCATAAAATCACAAAATTTTAGTGCTAACATCCATAGATATTGTGAATCCAAAGGTACAACCGGAATTTCAAACTATAAAATAAAACTCCATTAATGATTAAAAACATAACTTTTGGTCAATAATCCAGCACACAGTTCAAATTTGAAATTTAATAAAATAAACTTCGAAACCATCCCAATATGCCCAAGTAGTCATCTTACCATTATTCAAGATTAAAAGATAATAATATAAGAATAGAGAAGACCTACCTAGTCTTCCTTTTCCACGAAAGCGCTCAACTCCTTTCACTTATCTGTGAAAGATGGAACAAAGAGAGTGACTTTATGCTCAGTAGGGAAACCAAAGTATATCTTCCACAAACATATAATAAACATGCAAAAACATAATATAAATAGTAACGTACTTCACTGATTCAAACCATGCATGATTGTGGTTTTTTAAATCCATAGATTTTTATCCATCGTACACCGTACGATCTTCTGCAGGAATCCTACACTTTGGTGGACAATGATTTGGAATCACCCTTCAAATCATCATGTTATGTATATCCTTTCAACATTTTTCTTATTTGAAACTTCATTATGCATAAAATGATAGTATGTATTTTTCATGGAAAAGCATCATGAACAAAGAATATATTATTCAACTTCATAAGTAGTTTAGTTCATGGAGTATCCATCATGAACAAGCATTAAAAAAAACACAACAAAAGTAAGATAATACTTACAAACAACCATTGTTTTTCTCCCTACCTTTTAAACCGAAAAGCTTGTTTGATGGTGATTGAACCACCAACTTCTTCTCCTTCCTCTAGAGCCTTAAACCTTGGAATTATTTTCCTTAGGATGATGAAGAAAAGAATATCACACTAAGGGGCTAGGGCTGGCTGATTTCTCCCTCTTTTTTTTTTTTCTAACTTCTTGAAGTTAAAGAAGATCAAACTCCAAACCTTATTTCATTTTTGTCTTTTAAGGGATTTATAACCCTTCATAAAAGTACCAAAATGCTCTAGATACCCTAAAATTTTAATCCTAGGGGTACCTAGAATCCTTGGGGGCATTTTGGACATAAAATATTACTTATTTGATGAGTTTTGGGCTTCTAAAAACAGCATTTTTAATTTAATACGAATTTCACTTTAATTCTTAAATTTTTAAATATCTAAGAGATATTGTGTGCTAACTAATTCAACTCAAACTTGAATTCCAAAATAGTTTCCTAACCAATTAGATTTTATTCCATCTCTATCTAATTTAGTTAGGATAAGTCAAAACCCTAAATGAGGATTTATTTTATCCATTGTAATACCCACAAGACTTATTTTCTATCCCTAGGGTTTCCCACGTTTTCTTTAGTATATGTGTGGGGTCCACACGGTATTTGCTTTAATATACATGTATATTCCTTTGTATATACATATAGATATATTTTTACATACTCATTCACGTATTTCACTTTAATACGTGAATCCCATGCATTAACATATCCTATTGATTGTAACTAAATGTATAGTTACGTAAATATATGAAAATGTACACATTATATATATATATATATATATATACACGCATCAACCTCATCATATCATCTCACCGTCAACCCCATCTAAGGGTCGGAATTGTTGTTCAACCTTTCGACCTTCACGGTTTCTCGATGTACATCATATAGGTTTTCATCTACATACTTACACACATCATGTGCCAAATCTCATGTCATCCTACACATAATACAAAAATCACATCCAAGGGTTAGAATCACTCCATCAACCGTCACATTAATCACATACAAAATCACACATCCAAAAGTTCGAATCACTCCATTAGCCCTCACATTCATCACACGCAATTTACGTGCGGCAATCCCATCTCTCACGTGCATAGTGCCACTGGTCATGCACATTATTTCTTTACGTAGTCACTATGCATGCTTGCATGGTGACAAGCCCTCCTATCTATGGGTTCGGCCCATGGGCCTCACAAAGTCCACTAAAACTTTTTAGGGTGTTACAAATTCTGTGTTTCACGAGGGGACCAAATATATTGAAGTTGATTGCCATTTCATTTGTGAGAAGTTGATACGAAAACAAATTACTTGTCCATATGTGATGTCTAAAGAACTGGCGAACATTCTTACAAAACCTCTTGCTCGTTTTCCTTATGATTGGTTTTGTGACAAGCTGAGAATGTTTGATTTATATGCTCCAGCTTGAGGAGGAGTGTTAGACGGTTGGAGTATTGGGCCCACTAATTAGAGTATTGGGCATGTGATTGTTTAGTTAAGTGGTTTCTATTTCTAGGTTATTGTTCACGTGAACAGTACCACGTGAACAGTAGTTTAGGTTTTGCTAAAACACTTTGTATTTTAGTTTCTCTTAAATAAAATAGATATAAGGGGGAGAGAGGCTACGGTATTAACTATTAATTATTCTCTCTCCCCACGACTTCTTCTTCTTATTGTTCTTCTTCTACCCTAACTTTCCATTACTTTTAGGGAGTTTAACTACAATCCTAAAGGTTAAAAAGATCGGCTTGAATGATAAATATCTTGGAGTTCCTTTATTTACAAATAAATCAAAAGTTAGGTGTTTTGAACCTATTCTTGACAAAATCAAGGCTCGTCTTCAAGGATAGAAGAGTAAACTTCTCTCCCCTGCAGGAAAAATAGTGGTTGTTAGAACTATTTTAGAAACTATCCCTAATTATCAAATGAACTGTTTTCAAATTCCAAAATCAATCTCTACTCAAATTACAAATCTTCAAAGAGATTTCTGGTGGGGGAAACGAAGGAAAAAAAAAGGCATTTACTAATTAAAAGCTTGGTCTTCATTTTGTAAAACAAAAATTGCTGGGGGTCTAGGTTTAGAGAATTTAAACATTTCAATATGGCACTTCTTTCTAAAATTGGGTAGAGATTGTTTAATTCTCCAAATTCTTTGTGGGCTAACAATCTTGGATTCAAGTATTTTCTAAATGGTAACCCATTTGAGGCAAAAAAAATAACTCCAACTGTTCTTGGATTCGGAAAGGAATCTATAAAGGGATTCAAATCATCAAAGAGTTTGGGATATGGGAGATTAGAAATGGTAAGAATGTGAATATTTGGAAGGATAATTAGATACCTAACCACAAAGCTCCTCTTGATCAGACAACTCAAAATCATTTTGATAACCTACAAGTAGTAAAAGATTTATTTCAACCTGATAGAAAAGAATGGAATGTGACACTCTTTTCCAATCCTTCTTCCTTGATATTGTCAACAATATTCTTTTGTTTAAGAATTCCAAGAAGTGGAATTGATAATTTAAGATGGACTTTAACACAAAATGGCATCTTGTTTCAAATCATCTCAATCCTATTTGAAAATTGGCATGGAGTCTTAACACTATCTCTAGGATCCAGATTTTGATATAGAAATGCCTTCAGAAAATCTTACATTTTAATGCTAAACTTGCTAAAATTTTGAATGATATTAATTATAGTTGTCCTATGTGTGATTTATGTGAGGAAACTATTGTCCATCTTTTCATTGATTGTCCCTTTGCTAGAGTTGTTTGGTTCAACCTTCCAAACTCTTTCCATCTTTATACTCCTCATTTTGACTCTTTCAGTGACTGGTTAGTTAGTTAGTTTGATAACTACAATGGTTGGAGATCTGATAAAATTGAATGGCCTAATTTGTGTCCTTCTATCTCGTGGTATATTTGGAAAGCTTGATGTGCAACAGTCTTTGATGATAAAAAACTTAACTTAGCTGATCTTGCAAGACAAATATGACTTCACTTAGATTGTAGCATCATTTCTAAAGGTTTATCCAAAGCTTCAACTGTTAGAAATTAGAGTAAGATGTGGTTGGGAATCGATTATACCAGTTAAAAACGCAGCGAAAAAATAGGGTTTAGAAATTTAAACCGATTCCTAATAGTCTGTCTAATCGTTAATGGGATAGAGAATGATGGAAAAATATACCTTTGGAGCATGAACTGAATCCCCAAAACTTTACTACGAGATGAAGACGATCCCAAGAACAAATCTACCGGATCGGATCGTCAAACTTGTACTTCAGTTGTTGAGAAAACTCCTCAAAACTTGAACCGAAAAATCCAAAAACTCTATTGGAGTATTTTGGCTATAACATTATGCTCGTTAATCCATTTCGCCTCGATGAAACCTGCTTTTCATAGAAAATTTAATTTTCTACTACTTTCCCAGAAATAGTCGACCTTCAAATTTTCACTGAAGTGCCTAAAAAATCGACTTTTTCTTCCTACGGGATTTTATTACGAATTTGAGAAACTCAAAACCTAGGATTTTCTTTTTCTCTCAACTTGAAGTAATTTGATTACACACCAAAAGGGTAAGAGAGAGGGTGACGTTTCTCTCTTGTATAGGTAGAGTAGAATGCCCCTTTCTATTTATAATAAAGAGGTCCCTAATCCCTTTTAGATGCTAAGTCAAATTAGGTCTTGTTGGGTCCCACACTTTTAGGCTTTTAAATATTTAAAACTCTAACTTTAGTGTCTCACACAAAATAGAATTACAAATAACTCCATCAAATATTTGTAACTAAACTCTTCATAAAGTGTGGATATTATAAAAGAACCCTTCCGCTGTTATTACAGCAATTAAGTCCCTCCACTATTTTTCGATGTTCATAAATGTCCCTGGCTTTGTATTTATTACTTGTCAATGCCTAGGGTGTATTTACATATTTTGACCTTGACCATCACTTATGCATAAACTCCTTTGATCTAATAAATCTCTCAAACAATTTAGGAGACCACTGGCCAGTCTAGATCAACGGATCCTGCAATCTGATTCAGGTGAACGTCATTTCATGTGGATTCCTTATTGAATTAACTTATTCATACTATGGAATAAATGACCATCCATCTTACTCAGAATATTAGATCACGTTTTCATTTTTGACCTGACTGATTAGCAAAATAAAACATTCATTACTCTCATGTAAGTTACACGTTAATTTTCAGGATTAAGAACCAATTACAATAACAGTAATTGTTATAATTATTTATTATTAACTGACATTAAATAATAATAATCATCCTTTGACATTTTCAATATAATTTGATTACATCAACATATTGAACTAGGAGTCGACACTCTCGTGATGGAGATACATCATATTATATGATATAATCATCCAACATGTTACAGGTTTAAAATAGACTACGAACCAACTTAATAAATTTTATCTCTCCTTGCATGAACCAACTTCATACAAATAATTCATTCATTATATTATACTCACTGTGAATGTTAAAACAGAATTAATAAACTTTTATTGAACTCAAAATGTCGAAAATATTGTTTTTATGGCATAACTCCAACAATCTCCCATTTGCACTACAAACAATGGAAACTTTCCCTTAACCCCATTCCATTAATATGTTAATCAAAAGCCTTCTAGTGAAGTGCTTTGGTAAAGGGATCTGCTATGTTTGCTGCAGATGCTATCTTGGTAACATTGATGTCACCTTCACTAGCATAATGTCTGATGACATTGTATTTTCTGATGTAGACTTACACTCATCAACATCTGTGTAAAAATCTGAATCAGTATAACTGATTAGTACTAGATCATCTCCACCGTACACCAGCACATACTCATTGGTTCTTTGAAGATACTTAAAAATGTGCTTAACCGCTATCTAATATGGATTGCCTGGGTTGGATTGATACCTACACTATTTATACTAAAAAACAAATATCTGGTTTGGTACATAACATAGCATACATGAGACTACCCACAGCTGATGCATAGGGCACCTTCTCCATGCTTTTTACCTCATCATGTGTCTTGGGACACTAATCCTTAGAAAGGTGAATTCCATGTCTGAAAGGTAATAATCCTTTCTTAGAGTTCTACATGTAAAATCTTTCCAGTATTTTATCTATGTAGGTTACTTGAGATAACCCTATCAACCTAGACTTTCGATTTCTCAGAAGTTTTATTCTTAGGATGTAATTGGCTTCTCTTAAGTCCTTCATACTAAAACGATTAGATACTAAATTTTGGCTAAGGATAATGCTCCTACATCTACTCAATGATTAGGATGTCATCAACATATAATACTAGAAATATAACTTGTTCCTTCTTAATCCTCTTGTAAACATAAACTTCATCAGGATGTTGATCAAATCTAATGTTCTAGCTTCAAGATACTTGCTTAAGTTTATATATGGACTTTTGTAACTTGCATACCATATGCTCTTGACCTTTTGGCTGGACCATATAAATGTCATCCTCAAGATTGCCATCCAAGAAGGTAGTCTTGACATCCATTTGCCAAATTTCATAGTCATAATGACCAGCAATGGATAAGAGTATCCTGATGGACTTAAGCATGGTTACTGGCAAAAACGTTTCCTCATAGTCTATACCCTCCTTTTGAGTGTACCCTTTCGCTACTAGCCTTGCTTTAAAGGTTTCCACCCTTCCATCTGGTCCTCTCTTTCTTTTGAAAATCCACTTACACCCAATAGGTTAATATTAAGTGGTGGATTCACAAGTTCCCAGACTTGATTGGAATACATGGACTCCATTTCATCTTACATAGCTTCTTGCTAAAGTCTCGAATCTGTGTTACTAATAGCTTCTTCATAGTTTGAAGGATCCATGTCCGGTTCCTCAGGAACAACTTGGAAGGATTCTCCTAACAATACGAATTTTTCGTATTTGCTAAGGAATCTTCTTATTCTTTCACTACGATGAGGCTCTGGCGGAGGAACTGGTTCAACCAGAGGGTTTGGTTGAACCGGTTGTTCAAGTTGGGCTGGCTCATCTGCTTGAACTGGCGATTCGGGATCAACCACTGGTTCTTGATGATCAAGTAAGTTCTTCTTTATCGGTTCAGGTTGAACCGGTAGATCAAGCTAAACCAGAGGTTCTTGCTCTTCCTGAACCCGTGCTTAATTAGGTGCACCATGTATTTTGGTATGTGTATTCTTAGATAATATAGATGCTTCTATTATGCCTCTATAAGATTGTTGAGTCATAGGTAGAGATGCAGTTTGAGTTATGAATATGGGTAGACTATACGTGCCCCTACTCACAGGAAGTGAGTTAGGGGTATGTCTTACTCCCATTGTCATTGTGTCTTCCATCTCTTCAAGTATAACCTTACTCTGAGACTTATGATCCATAATGTGATCCTCTTCAAGAAAGATTGCATTCGCGCTTATGAACACCTATGGTTCTCTGGGATTGTAGAACATATATGCTCTCATTCCTTTTGGGTAGCCTACAAAAATGCACATTTCTGACTTTGGTTCCATCTTGTTCGATTTTTTTTCAGCACGTGTACTGGACAACCCCAGATATGGAGATGTTGCAAACTAGGTTTGTTACTTGTCCACAACTCTCTGGGTGTCGTAGGAACTGCCTTGGTAAGAACCAAGTTTAGTAGATATGTCGTTTCCAAGGCATATCCCCAAAATGAAATTGGCAAGGAGGTATAACTGATCATGGACCTTACAATTTTTACCAAAGTCCTATTTCTTCTTTCCGCTCTACCAAATATGCACCAAATAGATTTGAAACATACTCGCCTCCTCGATCAGATCGAATAGCTTTCAATCTCTTACTTGTTTGGTTTTTTACCTCAATCTTGAATTCTTTAAACTTTTCAAAAGATTGAAACTTATGATGCATAAGGTAGATGTAGCCGTATCTAGAGTAGTCATCAGTGAAAGTGATGAAATAATCATAGCCGGCTCTAGCTTTAACATTCATTGGTCTGCATACGTCTGTGTGCACCAATTCTAAAATTTCTTAGACTCTTACTAATTTCCTAGAAAAGGATCTCTTAGTCATTTTTCCTTCCAGATAGGATTCACAAAGTGTCCATGGTTTAATTTCTAATGAACCCAAGGGCCCATTTTGAACCAATTTTTTGATCCTATTTAGGTTAATGTGCTCAAATCTAAGATGCCATAAATATGTAGAATTTATTGAAGTTGCCTTCCTTTTAAGAGAAAGAAGCTAAGTTATAACTTCCTTGTTGTAAACAAAGGGTATGATAGGAGAAACTAAATATAGACCATCAATCAATGTGCCAGAAACTTTAATAAAACTACCTCTATTGATTAAAACCTTAGTGGAATCAAACTTTACTGTCAAACCATTTCTAGCGAGATAAGAAACTAAAATAAGGTTCCGTTGAATATCCGGCACATAAAGACAATCTTTTAAAACTAAAGTATTATTCTCTCTATCACTACTACTAGTAAAAAGATGAACGTGTCCAATGGCGACGGTTGTAACTCTTGCCTCTAATCTCAAATTAAAGTAGATTTCTCCATCATCAAGCTGTCTTGTTATTTGGAACCCCTGCAACGAACTGCATACATGATTAGTGGCTCCAGAATCAATGCACCAGGACTCTGATGCATTATTGGCAAAGTTTGCCTCGACAACAAATGATTGAAATTTACCTGAAGATTTTTTCTTTGCTAGAAGCTCTTTGCAATTGCGCTTCCAATGTCCCGTCTTACCACAATGGAAACACTTTCCCTTAGGCTTTGAAGTTTCCTTGTCCTTATTAGCATCATGAGTTTTAGTTGTATCATTTGTTTTCTTCTTCTTGTTCTTCTTAAACTTCTTGCCTTTCGGCTTCAGTCCAAATGGACCCTCAGCTACATGAACATTTCCTGGCATTCGTTCTCTTACAATCCCTTTTGCCATTGTCAATTGGTTTATCATCTCAGGAAGAGATGATGTCATCTTGTTCATGTTAAAGTTCAACTTGAACTGAGAGAAGGAAGGCAGGAGTGATGCAAGAATAATGTCCTCCTTAAAATCGTGGTTAAATTTGGATCCTAGGGTCTCGAGTTCGTAAAACAGACCCATCATGGTGAGCATGTGATCACAAACTTGGGTCCCTTCAGCCATAAGAGTGTTCATCAGCTTCCTAGTCACTTCCAATTTTGCAGGAAGACTATGCACTGAAAACAGTAGACGTAGTTCCTCGATGATATTCTTAGTCATAGGGTTGCTCTCAAACTGCTGTTGAAGCACATTGGATAGAGAGGCAATGATATAGCCCTTGGCCATATTATTAGCCTTCATCCATTTCTGATATGCTTCCCTAACCGGCTCAAGTGCATCAGGACCAGGTACCTCGGGACAATCCTCAAGTAAAACAAACTTATAGTCCTGAATAGTAAGCACTATATCCAAATTTCTTTTCTAGTCCACAAAATTAGGTCCGGTCAATTGATTCTCTTTCAGAATATTGCGTAACGGGCTGAAACTCGACATCTTTTAACATGCAATTAAAACAAATAATAAACTGTAGTGAGACAATATGAATTTGGAAAACTTTAATCTATAGCAATTCCCTCTAATTACTATAAATATCTGATAACAGATTGTGTATATAGACATCAATCCTTGGGGATATCTATATGAATACCAAAACAGTTGAAATCCCATCTCATCGAAAAAACTTATGGCATCTAATGTCAAAGTTATTTTCGACATCCGATTTGGTTTTGGCCCCTAAATTAATGATAAATCCTCGGTCCTTGGGGAAGCATTCTTTATTCATCATTTAGTTAAGTGTGATCCACCATCTTAGTTTGGAATACTAGAAGTAATAGAAACAGTCTCCTTTGGGAGATCTCTTTCTAGACTAGTCAGAATACTGTGCCATTACAGCAATCTAAGCCAATAAGCTGCTAGGATGTACCATTCCTTGGGACATTAGACCCCTAGCTTTATTCTTGAACCGATAGTGGAGGGTCGTGGGATTGTATTTCCATGAACACAGTTCCTCTCTCACTTAATTAATTAAATAAGAGATATCTTTAAAATTATGTATCTCACTAAACATACATCACAAGCGTTTAGTTAATATTACATAGTTAATATATAATGCACTTATAATTTCAGAAACACTTTCTCAAAGGTTCTTAAGACTAAGTAGGTACTTTAGGATTATATTGCATTAGGTACTTAGTCATAAAACACTGAAAAATACCTAAAAATAATATTTTTAAAATTTTTAATTTGTCCTAAAATCTCCCAAAGGCACGTATCTAGTCCGAATGGGACCCACATGCGCTGAATCGGGTCAAACACTCAAGAAAGAGCCCTGAACCGGTTCGGTTCTGGTCAGGATCAGTTCGGATCAGACCAGAATTGGTCTGAATCGACCGGATCAGACCTACTGACTCCATGTGAGACCCCATAAATCGACCCCATGACTCAGCCCAATGAGTAAGCGAGTATTATTGTAATGATCGTGGGTTATATACTTGTGCACAAAATTAATTAATGAGATGTACTTTGAAAATTTACAAATTTTGGAGTTGAACTCAACACCTTGAAGGTATACTCTTGTCACAGAAGTAAAAGAAAAAAAAAAAGAAAAAAGAAAGGGATTTTTAGCTAGGTTTGGGGGACACGGGCTGGCCTGACCCGTGGCCCAGCCCGTGACCCAAAATCAAAACCACCACCACCCCTCTCCCCCAGTCAGCTGCCCTATTGATCAAAAAAAAATAACAAAACAAGAAAAAAGGGAAAGAGAAGAAAGAAAAGAAGAAGAGGGAGGGGGACTTGACAGAGAGAAGGAGAGACTGAGAGAGAGAGGCGCGTGAGAGAGAGAGAGGCTGAGAGAGAGAGGTGTGTGAGAAAGAGAGGTGCGTGAGGGAAATTTAGAGGGAGAAAGGGTGCGTGACAGAGAGAGAGAGAGAGATCGTTGGAGATAGAGAGAGAGGGAGAGCTTCAGAGGGAGATCGAACCAGAGAAGTAGAAGAAGAAAACAGCAGCAGCTGCTGTTTCAGCTGCTGCAGAGAATGAAAAAAGAAGGGGAACGGCAGCAACAGCTGAACCGTGAGGAAGAAGGAGGAAGAAGGAGAAGAAGGAGAAGAAGGAAGAAAGAAAGAAGGAAGAGGAAGAAAGGGAACTCTGCCCATTCTTCCCCCTCACTTTTCAGGGTAAGTTTCTAACCTAAAAACCCCTTAATTTTCAGTTGATTTCTGAGTAAATAACCTTGGGTTTTTGTTCCACATGCTTGTTAGTGTAGATCTTGATGAATGGGAGCTCCATAGTGGAAGAGGTAATGAGATGGGCTAATATTTTGAGGTTAAGGTGAGAAATCAGCACCTTAATGCTTTAAATCTTGTGATTTTTGTGATGTAAATTGGGGTTTTTGAGGAAAAACGAAAATTTATGATGAAGATGAAATTTTGGGTTGTTAGGTTTAGAGATTTGGTAGAAGTTTTTGGTTTTTCATAGTCTTACTTCCTCCATTTCTAAAGAATGTAAAGTTTAGACTTCAACTTGATGAATTCATGTGATTACATTTGTTTGGCATTGTGGATATTGATAGAAATTATTGTTCAATGATGAATGGGCTGAAATATTTAGGTAAATCTTCAAGGATGGGTAATGGAAATTATTTAGATAACGGATAACCATATGCAAACATAGTTGATGATGGTTGAGGATGACTAAATGGCTTTAGTTTACTGTTTTCACATTTTTACTTGAAAAATATAATGTTGATAATGGGAAATATGAAATGGACCTTGTGTGATATTTTTGGATGATGAATTCGAGGGCCTATATGAGCTTTGTGGACTGTTTGGAGTATATGGGCTACTAGTGACTGTACAAGGTAGATCTAATCTCTTTTGGAGTTGATGGATGATGGGAAACACAAGAAAATTTAAATATACTAGTTAGTGATGAACCTGAAGTTCATGAAGGTTTTATAGACTAGTTTTGCTCATCTTGGATTGACTTTGTTAATTTTAAGTAACGAATTAGTTATATGGTATAAGTATCTTGGTTGAGCTTGAATTAGAATGATAATAGATTAGATGCTTACAATGGGTGCTTATAGCTCTTGCTTTTGAAATTATTAGTATGATGTTAATGAATTGATTGGACTCGAGTTGTATAAGAAAAATTTGAGGTTATAGATGTAGGAATGTTGGAGATTCATTTATAAATCAACTTAGTTATGTTTGACCATGAATCTAGTTGATTGTGGATGAAACTATCGTATTGGAAACCTTGAGGATAAATCTAAGCCTAAGATGATTTAGTTTACTTACTTTTGGATTGTTTGAGGATTACTAGTATATTGGAGGATTATTGTGAAGTTAACATATTCGATGCTTTAAGTGACATATAGCCTTGACTTGACTTCTGATCGAAAAGGGATGGTTGGAGACTCTTGAAGTAGGAGTAGTTCAAATTCTACTAACTTTTGAGGGTTAGAGATGTACTCAAGTCATTGGTGTTTCTTAATTTTAATTTTATTTTCCTCTTCTATTTATTCGCCTTGTTGGTTCTAAGTACTAGAACCTTATTTTGGTCTCCATTGTTTTTCTTCTCCAGCTGGTGAGCTGGGTGTTGCTGACTCTCTGGGTGAGGAGGATCAGTTTCTGTACCGCTAGAGGTAGGTGGTCAATTCATCTTAATAGCACCCTCCTATTTTAAATGCATGTTTCAAACTAATATGTATGTACTTTTTGTATGCAAGGCATGGCATGAAATTTATGAATAACAACAAACTTATGTTATGAAGAAAGCATTGAGAAACTGATTTTAATATGGAAAAATGCATGCTTGATTATATATCATGTTTATGAAATATTTCTCGTGGATTGTGAACAAATGTGACTTCAATCTTACCATCACGATTTATGTGGATGAAATGATGGTTATGTTTGGAAAACCATGTATGATATATTGAAAACCTTTGGAAGAGACGAGAATCTATTTTATCGAGTGTTTTCTCGATGTGAAACCCAGCTTTGGAAAATGTGACAAAAAAGGAATTTTTGTCCGTGATCGCCTAAAGACGGTAGTAGCATCTCACTACCGGGCTTGATAGGGTTCACAAAGATACGGAGAACCGTGTACGCCTTAGGTAGGCTAGTGCCTGTGTTACTTCCACTCGGATTCCCGTCCGAGTGATCTGTAAGTTGGCATGTCATGGTTCCACGGATCATGCCCGGCGATCTATGCGTTGGCATGTCATGGTTCCACAGACTTGGTGTGCGAGTTAGCTTGACAAGGTTCCCTCATCCTTACGAGGATGGGTGTGTTGTCTTGCTATGGTTCCGTGACCTACGAAGGTGAGCGAGTTGGCTTGCCATGGTTCCGCGACCTACGAGGGTGAGCGAGTTGGCTTGCCAAGGATCCTCACCATTACGAGGGTGGGTGAGTTGGCTTGCCATGGTTCCTCACCCTTAGGACCAATTACACTTCTTGTATGTGGATTTCAAAAGAAATGAATTTTCAAAAAGGGAATTTCTACAAAAAGGACTTTGGTTTTCAAAAAGGTAAGCTTGTGAAAGGTTGAGGACTTTCTACAAGGATGGTGGATCATGCTTATCCGGATGTGGTACACCATCTGAGAACTTTTTAGGAATTCTTGTCTTTCGGGTGGTATAGGATGTTAGGGAGACAGGTGCATCTAGGAAAGTCTAGGAAGTCACGATTATTTCCTGGTAAACCATGTTTGTTGGTGGTATTGAGTAACTAGTTTAGCTGAGGTTCGCATGCCTGGCCGATGGGTGTTAGGCGCAGGAGGGTTGTCGGGGATCCTTCTTTGGATTAGTTGGGGGCCCTTGTCTAGTCTGCAGTCGTCAAATTGTGCGCACTTGGTATCTGATCTTGAAGTGATTCTGACTGGGGTAACCCGGTCGTGCTCCTTGGCTATGCTAGCAGAAGTACACTACTATTGTTTGTATATGTATATGCAGGATTTTTTCTTGATGTTTCAATCAACTATATAATATGCATTGCTTTTATAAATGCTTTTGAGTTGTTATCGGATTAATCGCTGCATGTGATGGTATTAGGATGGTTGATTTACCTACTGAGTTTCTCACTCAATTATTATTATGGTTTTACAATTGACGTTTGAGGATCGAGTTAGGATCCTTAGTGGTGTTGTGACGTAGTTTACTAGGCGAGGGATTCCTTATTTTGTGGTGGATGTAGGTCTCCCTCTTTTCAGTCACAGTGGATGATTTTCTACCTATATTTCTTTTACTTTGAGACTTATGTTTTATGGCTCGGTTGTGAGCCTTATGTTACTTTTGTTTATATAAATGTGACTTTTACTTTATTTTTTTCTCACTATATATATTTTGATAGGAAATAACAAACATAACTATATATTATATCACAAATATATCCATGTTAAGTGGAAGAATGAATGTCATAGTTATTTGCAGGTGACTTAGAGGATGGGATAATTTTAGACAAGGTTATCTTGAAAGGTCCCTCCTGGTCCTACATTGCTGGGATTCAAGTTGAGAAAAAAATGGGTGGCAATTTTTGTGCATACTTTTAGCTTATTTTGCTTACGCTGTGTATATTATTGTATGCACTGTTTTTATCAAGTGTGCTTAGGTCCAGTTTACAGAGGAGACTCTGCCGAATTTGAATTTCTTTGTAAACTAATGGTAATGTCCCTTGTTTTGGGGTACGGGGCGTTACAGATGGTATCAGAGCATTGTTAGCTCTGAATAGATCAAGTAACAAGATAAAAGCCACCAAGAGTAGGAAAATATTTTAACAGCTAAAAGCTTTAAGGAACTAAAGGTCACCAAAATATAAAAACCTCATTACTGTACTTTGATATTTTTGTTGACTTAAATGCTTTCAATTGGTTTATGTTATTTAATGGTTTTATAAGTTTTGGTGGAGTAAGAAGCTAAATTTGTTACTTCTATGACTCTTGGCAGTGAACGATGTCGAGGGGGCGGCCAAGACGACAACCGCCACCTCCACCACTGCCATCACCGCCTCATGCACCTAATCCCCCGCCGCAACCACAACCGCAACCCGCCGAACCTGGGCTAGTCGGCATTCTCCAAACGGTCAACTTGTTAGTTAATGAAGTGGCCCAGTTGAGACAAAAGGTTAGAGTGAATCAAGGAGCTCCACAAGGGGTGGTACCCCCACCACCACCACCTCCCCAGCCTGCTCCACCTATGGTTGGGAACCCTGGGCCACATGACGATAATGCGATTCTGAAGGACTTCAAGAGTTAGGGATCAACTTCTTATGATGGAACACCGGATCCAGCAAAAGCTGAAAAGTGGCTTAAGGATATTGAGAAGATATTTGACTTAATTAGATGCACTGATGAGTTGAAAGTTAGGATGGCTACTTATATGCTAGTCGACGATGAATGGGACTGGTGGAAACGCACTTCAGAAGGAATGGGTCCAATTTCCTGGGACGAGTTTCAAAGTTTATTTTTGGATAGGTATTTCTCTGTTGCAGTGAAGGAAAGGAAGTATTATGAGTTCATGGGCCTGAGGCAGGGAAGCATGACCGTGGATCAGTACGTGGCTAGGTTCACTAACTTATCTCGCTTTGCCCCTACGATAATTGATAAAGAGGTAGACAAGATAAGGAAATTCAGGGATGGACTAAATCCTCAGCTGTATGAAAAACTCCTAGCTTTAGAATTTGACAGTTTTAATAAGATTGTCAGGAAGGTTCAAATGCTAGAGGGGGGTGTGAGGTACTTCAGAGAAGGCAAGAGATGGCCACGCAGAGGCAAGGAGCCCGATTTCAACAACAAAATCAGTTCACAGGAGGTAAGAGGCAAAGGGTACATGGTGAGTCATCCCAAGGACAAAGAACCACATCTCCGGCTCGAACACCCCAGTCACCTGCTAGACCAGAGGAGAAACCGAATCAGAACCAGAATAGGCAACAACAGCAACCCCAACAACCACAACAATAACAAAGAGATCGTAGTAGACTACAGTGTTGGAATTGTGGTGAAAGAGGATATGTGAAGTGGAATTGCCCCAGGGGTGATCAAAGACAATCGGGTGGAGTTACTCAGGGACGCATGTTTGCAATTTTGCAGGATGATCCACAAATTTCCAACGATGTGATGAAAGGTAAGATTTTGTTATATGATGCCTGAAAGACTTCGATCTGATTTTAGGATGGATTGGTTGTTTGCACATCATGCACACATATTGGTTGTTATATAAAGATAGTGACCTTTGAAGTTCCTAGACAACCTGCAGTGAAGTTGAAGAGGGTCGAAGCATCGAATGCCTCTGAAACCGATTAGAGTTTGAACTTTGAAATGCAGTAGTTTCCCCAAATTTTGAGGACAAAATTTCTTTTAAGGGGGGAAGATTGTGAGACCTCGTAAATCGACCCCGTGACTCAGCCCAATGAGTCAGCGATTATTATTGTAATGATCGTGGGTTATATACTTGTGCACAAAATTAATTAATGAGATGTACTTTGAAGATTTACAAATTTTGGAGTGGAACTCTACACCTTGAAGGTATACTCTTGTCACAGAAGTATAAAGAAAAAAAAGAAAAAAGAAAGGGATTTTTAGCTAGGTTTGGGGGACACGGGCTGGCCTGACCCGCGGCCCAGCGCGTGACCCAAAATCTAAACCGCCACCACCCCTCTCCCCCAATCAGCTGCCCTGCTGATCAGAAAAAAAAAGGGAAAGAGAAGAAAGAAAAGAAGAAGAGGGAGGGGGACTTGACAGAGAGAAGGTGAGACTGAGAGAGAGAGGCGCGTGAGAGAGAGAGAGGCTGAGAGAGAGGTGCGTGAGAGAGAGGTGTGTGAGGGAGACTGAGAGGGAGAAAGGGTGCATGGCAGAGAGAGAGAGCTTGAGAGAGAGATCATTGGAGATATAGAGAGAGGGAGAGCTTCAGAGGGAGATCGAACCAGAGAAGTAGAAGAAGAAAACAGCCGCAGCTGCTGTTTCAGCTGCTGCAGAGAAAAAAAAAGAAGGGGAACGGCGGCAACAGCTGAACCGTGAGGAAGAAGGAGGAAGAAAGAGAAGAAGGAAGAAAGAAAGAAGGAAGAGGAAGAAAGGGAACTCAGCCCATTCTTCCCCCTCATTTTTCAAACACTTGGGGTAAGTTTCTAACCTAAAAACCCTTACATTTTCAGCTAATTTCTGAGTAAATAACCTAGGGTTTTTGTTCCACATGCTTGTTAGTGTAGATCTTGATGAATGGGAGCTCTATGGTGGAAGAGGTGATGAGATAGGCTAATATTTTGAGGTTAAGGTGAGAAATCATCACCCTAATGCTTTAGATCTTGTGATTTTTGTGATGTAAATTGGGGTTTTTGAGGAAAAACGAAAATTTATGATGAATATGAAATTTTGGGCTGTTAGGTTACGAGATTTGATAGAAGTTTTTGGTTTTTCATAGTCTTACTTCCTCCATTTCTAAAGTATGTAAAGTTTAGACTTCAACTTGATGAATTCATGTGATTACATTTGTTTGGCATTGTGGATATTGATAGAAATTATTGTTCAATGATGAATGGGCTGAAATATTTTGGTAAATCTTCAAGGATGGGCAATGGAAATTATTTAGATAACGGATAACCACATGCAAACATAGTTGATGATGGTTGAAGGTGACTAAATGGCTTTAGTTTATTGTTTTCACATTTTCACTTGAAAAAGATAATGTTGATAATGGGAAATATGAAATGGACCTTGTGTGATATTTTTGGATGATGAATTCGAGGGCCTAGATGAGCTTTGTGGACTGTTTGGAGTATTTGGGCTACTAGTGACTGTACAAGGTGGATCTCATCTCTTTTGGAGTTGATGGATGATGGGAAACACAAGAAAATTCAAATATACTAGTTAGTGATGAACCTGAAGCTCATGAAGGTTTTATAGACTAGTTTTGCTCATCTTGGATTGACTTTGTTAATTTTAAGTAACGAATTAGTTATATGGTATAAGTATCTTGGTTGAGCTTGAATTAGAATGGTGATAGATTAGATGCTTACAATGGGTGCTTATAGCTCTTGCTTTTAAAATTATTAGTATGATGTTAATGAATTGATTGGACTCGAGTTGTATAAGAAAATTTTGAGGTTATAGACGTAGGAATGTTGGGGATTCATTTATAAATCAACTTAGTTATGTTTGACCATGAATCTAGTTGATTGTGGATGAAACTATCGTATTGGAAACCTTGAGGATAAATCTAAGCCTAAGATGGTTTGGTTTACTTACTTTTGGATTGTTTGAGGATTACTAGTATATTGGAGGATTATTGTGAAGTTAACTTATTCGATGCTTTAAGTGACATATAGCCTTGACTTGTCTTTTGATAGAAAAGGGATGGTTGGAGACTCTTGAAGTAGGAGTAGCTCGAATTCTACTAACTTGTGAGGGTTAGAGATGTACTCAAGTCATTGGTGTTTCTTAATTTTAATTTTATTGTCCTCTTCTATTTATTCGACTTGTTGGTTCTAAGTACTAGAACCTTATTTTCGTCTCCTTTGTTTTTCTTCTTCAGCTGGTGAGCTGGGTATTGCTGACTCTCTGGGTTAGGAGGATCAGTTTCTCTACCGCTAGAGGTAGGTGGTCAATTCATCTTAATAGCACCCACCCATTTTAAATGCATGTTTCAAACTAATATCTATGTACTTTTTGTATGCAAGGCATGGCATGAAATTTATGGATAACAACAAACTTATGTTATGAAGAAAGCATTGAGAAACTGATTTTAATATGGAAAAATGCATGCTTGATTATATATCATGTTTATAAAATATTTCTCGTGGATTGTGAACAAATGTGACTTCAATCTTACTATCACGATTTATGTTGATGGAATGATGGTTGTGTTTGGAAAACCATGTTTGATATATTAAAAACCTTTGGAAGAGACGAGAATCTGTTTTATCGAGTGTTTTCTCGATGTGAAACCCAGCTTTGGAAAATATGACAAAAAAGGAATTTCTGTCTGTGATCACCTAAAGACGGTAGTATCATCTCACTACCGGGCTTGATAGGGTTCACAAAGAC
Organism: Macleaya cordata; assembly: GCA_002174775.1. Lineage (NCBI taxonomy): Eukaryota > Viridiplantae > Streptophyta > Magnoliopsida > Ranunculales > Papaveraceae > Macleaya > Macleaya cordata. The sequence continues at coordinate 276,502 of MVGT01004341.1, read as the reverse complement.
ACGGAGAACCGTGTATGCCTTCGGTGGGCTGGTGCCTATGTTACTTCCATTCGGATTCCCGCTCGAGTGATCTGTGAGTTGGCATGTCATGGTTCCACGGATCATGCCCATCGATCTGTGCGTTGGCATGTCATGGTTCCACGGACTTAGTGTGCGAGTTAGCTTGACAACATTCCCTCATCCTTACGAGGATGGGTATTGTGTTGCTATGGTTCTGTGACCTATATAGGTGAGCGAGTTGGCTTGCCATGGTTCCGCGACCTACGTGGGTGAGCGAGGTTGCTTGCCAAGGATCCTCACCTTTACGAGGGTGGGTGAGTTGGCTTGCCGTGGTTCCTCACCCTTAGGGCCAATTACACTTCTTGTATGTGGATTTCAAAAGAAATGAATTTTCAAAAAGGGAATTTCTACAAAAAGGACTTTGGTTTTCAAAAAGGTAAGCTTGTGAAAGGTTGAGGACTTTCTACAAGGATGGTGGATCATGCTTATCCGGATGTGGTACACCATCTGAGAACTTTTTAGGAATTCTTGTCTTTCGGGTGGTATAGGATGTTAGGGAGACAGGTGCATCTAGGAAAGTCTAGGAAGTCACGATTATTTCCTGGTAAACCATGTTTGTTGGTGGTATTGAGTAACTAGTTTAGCTGAGGTTCGCATGCCTGGCCGATGGGTGTTAGGCGCAGGAGGGTTGTCGGGGATCCTTCTTTGGATTAGTTGGGGGCCCTTGTCTAGTCTGCAGTCGTCAAATTGTGCGCACTTGGTATCTGATCTTGAAGTGATTCTGACTGGGGTAACCCGGTCGTGCTCCTTGGCTATGCTAGCAGAAGTACACTACTATTGTTTGTATATGTATATGCAGGATTTTCATTGATGTTTCAATCAACTATATAATATGCATTGCTTTTATAAATGCTTTTGAGTTGTTATCGGATTAATCGCTGCATGTGATGGTATTAGGATGGTTGATCTACCTACTGAGTTTCTCACCCAATTATTCTCGTGGTTTTACAATTGACGTTTGAGGATCGAGTTAGGATCCTTAGTGGCGCTGTGACGTGGTTTACTGGGAGTGGGATTCCTTATTTTGTGGTGGATGTAGGTCTCCCTCTCTTCAGTCACAGTGGATGATTTTCTACCTATATTTCTTTTACTTTGAGACTTATGTTTTATGGCTCGGTTGTGAGCCTTATGTTACTTTTGTTTATATAAATGTGACTTTTACTTTATATTTTTCTCGCTATATATATTTTGACAGGAAACAACAAACATAACTATATATTATATTACAAATATATCCATGTTAAGTGGAAGAATGAATGTCATAGTTATTTGCCGGTGACTTAGAGGATGGGATAATTTTAGACAAGGTTATCTTGACAGGTCTCTCCTGGTCCTACATTGTTGGGATTCCAGTTGACAAAAAATGGGTGGCAATTTTTCTGCATACTTTTAGCTTATTTTGCTTCCGTTGTGTATATTATTGTATGCACTATTTTTATCAGGTATGCTTAGGTCCAGTTTACAGAGGATATTCTGCTGGATTTGGGTTTCTTTATAAACTGATGGTAATGTCCCTTGTTTTGGGGTACGGGGCATTACACTCCGTCTGACCCGAGTCAGACCATGCAAGCCGTCTAACTCGGTCGAGTAAGACGAGTCAGACCTGGTTGGGTCCTGGGTTAGGTCAACGGGTCGGGTTGTTGGTTTGCGGGTTAGGTCAGGCGGGCTAACCAACCTGTCACCCTCAACCCTACACCTATTAGAACTTGGGCTTGTTATGCCTTAAGCCCACCGGTGTGAATCGGGCCTAGAGCATACCAAGCCCATACCACCCTTATTATTTTATTTTGGGTTTCTTTTAAACTGAACCGGACTTGGTCTGACCAAGCCCATCAGTTAAAAACCAAATCCTAAAACTTAACTAACCTATTAACCTAAAGCCCAACCTTATAACTAAATCCTAACCCTAATTTCTAAAACTTCAACAATAGGTTTTAGAAAACCTTTTTCAATCGATTTTTTTTTATTAAATCAATAAAATATTTTAGTAACTAAAAGTTTCTAAAAAAAACTTAATTTTAGAAAATAAGTTTTATTTTAAATAAAACTTCCTTTTTAGAAACAATCAACCCTTTTACCTATTGAGACTAGTACCCAAACAAGAATTAAAAATTCTAATGCAATCAAATCCTAAAACCAATTGAATCATATATATCAATTAATCAACCACAATTTTAACAATTAAAATCATAGATCAACTTTTATTAATTAATATGTTCCCAATCAATTTGTGACCAATTAAAACCATATCAATTTGAGCCTTTTTAGGTTTTTAATTATTTAATCATATTAAACAATAAACTAGGGTTTCTAAAACACAACAACCACCCACAAGGGTGCCGCCGACCTCTCCTTCTTCTTCTTCAATTTTCTTCCATCTTGATCTTCATCAAATAATAAGAAAACCTAAAGAACTAATTTTACATCCATCCTATACCTTTTGTGCAAAGGTGTACATCAAATCTAATTTAAACAGAATTAAATAAATAGGCTAGGAAAACCAAGAACTTCGTTTCTTGCCCTTTACATGCCTCAAAATCCTATACATTAAACTAGAACATTTATACACACACATAAAATCATAAATCAATAATTAAAGAATTTAACCTAGGTCAATTGATCCACGATTTGCACAAAATAAAATAGACCCATTAACTGGATTGGACGTAGTTTTGATACCACTGCTGGGAATCGATTATACCAGTTAAAAACACAGCGGAAAAATAGGGTTTAAAAATTTAAATCTGTTCCTAACAATCTGTCCAACAGTTAATGGGATCTGAATAGAGAATGATGGAAAAACATACCTTTAGAGCTTGAACTGAAAACTCAAAACTTTGTTGTTTTATGAAGATAATCCCATGAACAAATCTACCGGATCGGATTGTCAAACTTGTACTCTGATTGTTGAGAAAACTGCTCAAAACTTGAACCGAGAAACCCAAAAACTCTTCTGGAGTTTTTTGGCTATAACGTTCTGCTCGTTAATCCTTTTCTCCTAGATGATACCTGCTATCCATAGGAAAATTAATTTCCTACTACTTTCCCTGAAATAGCAGACCTTCAATTTTCCTCCAACATGCCTCAAAAATTGACTTTTTCTTCCAGTGGGATTTTATTACGAATTTTGGAAACCCAAGACCTAAGGTTTTCTTTTTCTCTCAACTTGAATTAATTAGAACACATACCAAAAGAGTAGGGGAGAGGGTGACGTTTCTCTCTTGTATAGGTAGAGTGGGATGCCCCTTTCTATTTATAATAGAGAGGTCCCCAATCCCTTTTAGATGTAAAGTCTAATTAGGTCTTGTTGGGTCCTACACTTTGAGGCTTTTAAATATTTAAAATTCTAACTTTAGAGTCTCACACAAAATAGAATTACTAAATATTTTAATTACAAATAACTCCATCAAATATTTGTAACTGAACCCTCCATAAAGTATGGATATTATAAAAGAACCCTTCCATTGTTATAACCGTAATTAAGTCCCTCCACTATTTTTTGACGTTCGTAAATGTCCCTGGCTTTATATTTATTACTTGTCAGTGCCTAGGATGTATTTACATATTTTGTCCTTGACCATGACTTATGCATAAACTCATATCATATAATAAATCTCCCAAACAATTTGGGAAACCACAGGCCAGTCTAGATTAACAGATCCTATAACGTGATTCAGGTGATCGTCATTTCATGTGGATTCATTATTGAATTAACTTATTCCTACTATGGAATAAATGACCATCTATCTTACTCAGAATATTGGATCACGTTCGTTTCTGACCTCACTGATTAGTAAAATAAAACAGTCACAACTCTCATGTAAGTTATACATTAATTCTCAGGATTAAGAACCAATTACAACAATAGTAATTATTATGACTATTTATTATTAAGTAACATTAAATAATAATCATCATCCTTTGACCTGTTCAATGGAATTTGATTACATCAACATATTGGACTAGGAGTCAACACTCCCATGATGGAGATACGTTACATTATATGATATAATCATCCAACATGTTATAGTCTTAAAATAAACTACGAACCAACTTAATGAATAACATATCTCCTTGCATGAACCAACTTCATACAAATAGTTCATTTGTTATATTATACTCACTGTGCATGTTAAAACAAAATTAATAAACTTTTATTGAACTCAAAAAGTCGAAAACATTGGTTTTAGGGTATAACCCCAACAGATGTTATCTTCGAAATGTCGGACAAATGTTTAGCTTTGGACGAAGTTGTATGGCATGGGGTTAATGAGGCAATCAAATGGTGTAAAGACCTTGGATACAAAAAGATAATTCTTGAAGGTCAAGCGAAATTGGTTCTGGATTATATATCTGGAAAAGAAGGAAATTCAAATTGGAGAAGTAAATAAATTTTAAAGGAGGTTCAAAATAATTTGTCTGTTTCTTAAGAAGTAATATGTAATTATGTTAGTAAAGAAACTGCTCGTGTTATTGCTTAATTTGGAAGGAGATCTGGACTTTCCCAAACATGGCTATCTAGTTTAAATTCCTAGTCAATGGCTCAGGTCCATTATGTTGATCATCAGGTACAATGTTATGACCAATCTGTAATAGGGTTTTCCCATCTTTATCTATGTAAGTTCTTTGTTTGCATTAAAAAAAATATATATCCTAAATTCATATCCAGCTCAAGCATATCCTAAATTCCATCAGATGTATTGAGTTCAGGTTTTCTAAAAAAACCCTAAAAAATGGTCTGAACATATACATATATTAAAGCCTGCCACTAACAAACTGAAACTCCCAAAAAAGGTTTGAGCATCTATCCTCTTAGGCATAAACATTAACAAAAACCAAAAATCCCAAATTTCAGTAGAGGGTTGAAGATGAAACCCCTAAAATTTTGTCAATAGTTGAAGATAAAACCCTAAAACACAAACAAAACCCTTAAAATTGTAGAATCCACCCAAAAAAATGAACGAAACCTACCTGAATGGCCTATGTATCTTCAATTTCAACATTGTTTCTCACCGAAAATGGCCTTTTGATCTTCGACTTTTCGATCCAAATCATTGGAACCCTAAGAGAACCAGTAAAACTTTTTTCCTTTTAATACCTTTTTAGATAAATCTCAGCCATTCAATGGCTATATTTAATCTAAGACGTACGCGTGGTTTGTACGTGCAAAGGGGTTTAACAGAAAAAATGGGACATTTGGTTTCTATGACATTTTTAACATTTAAAAGGGCATACAAGTCTTTTTTACCAATCACATATGACGTTTGTTTATCTTTTTGGACAGTCAACGAAGTCAACTATCATTTTAGGACCTAAGCTCTAAGCTGGACATATCTAAGACCCTAAGCTTAATATCGCAACTTATTTGGGACCTTAATACTAATTAACCCAAACCAAAATTATATATAGAAAGTTAAGAATGGTATTTCTATCAATATTTGAATTGAGCCATGGGTCCTTGACTTTGATAATCTACTTACCTATTCCCCTCGTAATATTAATAATTCTATTGCTAACCCAAACGACACAAGACTGATGTTAAAGAGAATCCCCACTTTTTGTATGAGCCATCTTAGCTATGAGCCATCCTTGTTTTACCCAAATCATACTTTGAGCCATCCTAGGAATATACTTTGAGCCATCCTCATTTATAATAATAAAATATAAAGGTTAATAATTTTTTAAAACATCTTTTGTATTATTTTTTTCCTAAATGATCCCTCAAAAAATTAATTTTTGAAATGAATCCTTACTATAACGTTTTAACTTTCTAACTCTATTTTTTTTCTAACCCTAACTTCTCTTATCATTTTCTAAATCTAACCTAAACGGACTCTTCAACCCTAAAAATTCTTCAATCTCTAATGGAGGTTTGTATCCGATCCATTTGAAGACCTACATCAGAAAAGTTTCAATGACAAAGAGGAAGGCAGTTGAACCTCCACCTCCGGAGGAGTCGGGTTCTTCAAGTGGAGGAGCGCCCAATCAGTAAGTTCTTTGTTAGATTTATAGTTATAGATTGTTTTTGTTAAGTTATAGTCCTTATAAACTTGTTAGGGTAGGTCTCCAGTTCTATTGGGACTAATTTTAACCCAATTTTCGCCGATGTAATCCTCGGTTCACCGGCCGCTTATTACTATCCAAACGGACTACTGTAGTTTGAGGAAGAGAACTTAAAACGGGATCGATAGTTCGTTTGATAATGGTTTACCAAACAGATTTCATGGTCTGTTTGGTAAACTTACTTTGTTCGGATCTTCAAGTCCGTTTACTAGTTTAAATTAAAATAGGTTTACGAATCCTTTTTAAATTTTTTTTTTATACCTCATGCCTATCTCCAATCTTCGGTGTAGTCATCATTGTTTATTTGATTACTTTTTATTTATGGTTTCAACATTGGTCTTATCCTCTTTTGAATCCTTTTTTTAGTTTAACACAATTAACATTTGGATTTCTTGTGTTTGTAGGCGGGAGCGCCCTACAAATTTTGCTCGTAATCGCAAGGTTTTAGCACGGACTACCATGCATAGAGCCTCCAAAAGGGGTCGGACCCGGAAAAGCAATACTGCCACCCCTAGGGAGCCAGCCACCACTACCTCTGATGGCCCTGTCATCGCCCCCTCTGATGCCCAACCCAACTCCTGTACTGCTCTCCCTCCTGATGAAGACAGTGCTCATTTGGACAGTTCATTGTTGTTTACCTATAAATGTCATATCGCTTTTAAGATTTGGGCGGGGCTGGTTATATGATCTTAATTTATATATATTTACTTTTTGTACTAAGATTTTGGTTGTCTCTTGCGGTTCTTTAGTGTTTTTTCCTTTTTTTCTTGTTGCAGCAAAGACGTACGCCTTTGGAAATACACAATCGCTCCCAAGCTTTGACCTCCTGGCCCTGGAAAACTTTATGCAACTATGTGCAGGAGGTTGTTCGTGCTACAGGCCTACACGTCCTAACCACGCAAACACATAAATCTGTCGATAGGGCGTTGATCAATGCCTTCATAGAGAGGTGGTACCCGAAAATGAATTCATTCCATCTACCATTCGGCGAGATGACTATCACTTTCTATGACATGGAGGTCATTCTGGGTTTTCGTACAGAGGGGATGACTGTTATGGCCACGGTCGACCTAGATTTCGACTCTCAAGTCGAGTTGGTTAGATGCCTTCGATGAGTTAGACACTTTTGGCAACCTTAGCTACGCTTGGTTGAGTAAGTATTTTACTACTGTTGATGAGGATTCGCCTCTGGCAAAGAAACAGAGAGCTGCAAGAGCATACATGCTATACCTCTTTGGGTTCACCCTGTGTCCCAACAAGTCTAGCAACGGTGTCCCTGCCCGCTTTCTCCAATGTTTCAGTAACTTTGACCGCATCCCTTAATATTCATGGGGTTCTAATGTGTTAACATGGATTTACTGAGAGTTAGGCCTTGCGTCACGTTATTCTACCAAAACGCTTACTGGTTGCATGAGTCTACTGCAGATAAAAGGGCGTTAATTGCTTCTTTTCAATTATTTACTCCTATTGCATTTTTAAACATGGTCAACGATTATTGCACAGACTTGGATATACGAGCACTTTCCGTCTTTGGATCGGAGTAGTGAGGGCAACCAAGGGTAGGCAGGTGGGAGCCTCGTTTCGAGACCACACTAATTGCTGCGAATTTGATCCATATATGGACACAGCTTGACGACCTGCATTCCAATATTGTTAGTACTTCCTAATTGATATCCGGTTTACATTACCGTTGAGTCTATAATCTCTTCTCTAAATTTAAAATTTTATATATTATTCGCAGATTACTTGGGACCACCTATCAATCTCGTCGAGACCATTACCCCATCCCTGAGACTACTTTTTATAATGACCTTGTTGTTTGCTTTGATGTCTCGGAACCCTATTACACTGATAGGGTTTTAAGACAGCTTGGCCGAGTGCAGACCATCCCACCTTCTACTACACAACTCTCTTCTCGTCGGGTTGAGACCAATGCATATTCCAATTACAGTCTACGCCACTGGCACTTCGAGAACTGGCGGGACCATCTCCTTCACCCCGATTGGAGATCCACACCGTTGCAGCATTTCGGGTAGTGTAGTGCCGACTACATAGAGTGGTATCATTTGGTATCACATCCGTTTGTAATTAACCTTGCTCATAGGTTGGGAGTACCACACCAGCCTTCACTTCCTACACCCGCGACCAGAACATTTGTAAGTAAACGTCAACACTATTGTGAGATTTCTCATCCTTTAATACCTAAAGTAACTACTGTATGATCATATATATTGTCATTTTTTCTGGTTTTTAGGCTCGATGTCTGCGAAGTATAGCAAAAAAACTATTATGTAGAGTAGAAGAAGATAGGCCAGTCAGTCCTACCTTTGTTCGTCGTGCAGCGGAAGCGATTAGTAATTACGCCACTCTAGGAGACTTTGCATACCCTGAGTTTGGCGAGGAATCAAGCGGGGATGGGGAGTCTGATGGTGGTGAACAATAGGGTGGATTGTGGGGTCTGCAAGTTGATAAAACTTTTTTTATTTCATTATTAAATTGTAACCTATATTTCACTTTTTTATGGTACTCATACAACATCTTCAATTTTTGTAATGAATTATTTATAGGTTACATTTCACTTTTTCTATGTTCAGTTATATTTATTTTGTGCAAAAAGAGATAGTAATCTTAAACTGTAAAACTGCTTTTTTAACACAAAAATTAAGCAAGTTCTATTTATTTTGTGCAACAAGAGAAAGTAATCTTAAACTGCTTTTTTTCAAAGAGGCAAATTCAACAACTTGGTGTCGAATTTCAACTGACACCAAGTTTTTCACATCAAGTTGTAAATAGAGCAGAGAGTCCGTTCTCCTGAGGATCCAAATGGAAAACGAAGTCTGTTTGGATCCTTAGGCATATTTTTTGTTTAAATAGAGGCAAATTCAACAACTTGGTGTCGAATTTCAACTAACACCAATTCTTTAATGTGAAGTTGTAAACGGAGCAGGGAGTCCGTTCTAAGAAGGATCCAGACGGAAAGGGTAGTCCGTTTGGATCCTTGGGAAATTTTTTTTTTAAATAGGGGCAAATTTAATAACTTGGTGTCGAATTTCAACTGACACCAAGTTTTTCACATAAAGTTGTAAACGGAGGAGGGAGTCCAGATAGAAAAGGTGGTCTGTTTGGATCCACAAGCAATTTTTTTTTAAAGAGGCAAATTCAACAACTTGGTGTCAAATTTCAACTGACACCAAGTTATTCATATTCAATTTTAAATGGAGCAGGGAGTCCATTAGAAGACAGATCAAGACGGAAAAGGTAGTCCGTTTGGATCCTTAGGCAAATTTTGTTTTAAAAAAGAGGCAAATTCAACAACTTAGTGTCAAATTCTAATTGACACCAAGTTTTTCACATGGAATTGTAAATGAAGCAGGGAGTCTGTTTGAGTATGGATCTGGACGAAAATCGTGGTCCATTTGGATCATCAGGCAAAAAATTTTTTCAAATAGGCAAATTCAATAACTTGGTGTCGAATTTCAACTGACACCAAGTTGTTCGTATGCAATTGTAAACGGAGTAAGGGGTCCGTTCCTAACTATTATGAACGGAAACGATGGTCCATTCATAATAAATCGGTTGAAACCCTAGGCATTTATAAATTCGAACTTCTCTACCATTTTCCTTTTCCACGTAAACCTAAACCCACTAACCACAACAAACATCACACCCTCATACAAAGAAAGTAGGGAAAAATCCTAATGGACCTAAAACCCATAAACATTACATAGATTTGTTAAGAATGAGCAAACAGGGAAAAGATACCAGCAAGGCTCCAATGATGTAAGTTTTTTCCAGTTTTTGTTTTTTGGGTTTCCATTGTACATAATCATATTGGTTTATATTTCGTTTGTTGTTTTTGGGTTTCCATGTATATCTTCTCACATTTATAGACGTAAAACTTTAAGCTTTGTGTTTTATATCCATTTTTTAGATTTTTAGGTGTACTGTGAAATAGATGCTTGCGTTGTTAGGATGAACTCGACCCCCTGAGCACGAACCATTTGATTAAACTCCTATAAATAGATCTTTTGGTCTGTTTTAATTATTGTATTCAAACGGACAAGCTGGTCCGTTTTGTTAACGTCATCAATACGACACTGTTTGATTCGTCTTAACTGATTCATAGACAACTTATTATAACCCTTCATGATCTGTAGTGATGATGCTATGGAGGACCAACCTATGTCCGAAAGAAAGCGGCAGATTTTAAGATTTGCTACAACATTACAATCGTATTCTTCATCTGATAATAACTCTCAAGAACAAGTCGCTCGGTCTTCATCATCATCACATGGTGAGCAAGATCTTACTGTTTCTCTACATGTGCCCCTTTCGGGTGGTCCCGTTGATCCATCTTTACTTATTAGCTACGAATTCCACATTGCGTGTGTAATCTGGGAATGGAAGGTATGTTGTTTGACTTCTCATTGTATTGGGTCCTTCTTTACGATATGTGAGTTTCTATATGGCTTATGGACCTTTCATTTAATATGGACAGTCGCCACATAGACTCCTTAGAATCCATAACCATCAGTCAGTATTGTACAAGTGGGATCTTGAAAGGATGTCACCGGGTCTGAAGGAAATAGTTGAGCGATCAGGAATGGGTGCAATTGCAGAGCACGCTCACACAATGGTTGATAAAGTGCTTATATTCGCATTTATTAAGAGATGGTATGGCTACACCAACACGTTCCATCTACCATTTGGGAGCTAACAATTACACTAGAAGATGTCCACCATATACTCGGGCCACTAGTTCATGGGCAGTGTATGGCAGGAGAGTATCCAGGGATGCACAATAAATTGGATAGGACCGGTGCATATCAACTAATCGAAGAGACATTGGGCCTTTCGAAAGGCGATGTAGGTGATAACTTGGATTCTCATCATAATTTTTATCTTGATTGATTAAGGACAAAATTCAAAGGGTGTGAAAAGCGTAAAAAGGCCGATACAACGAACTATAAAGCGTGGGCTTATCTCCTTTACGTTATAGGTTGTATCATGTGCCCTGACAAAACCGATAACAGGGTTAGGGTTCACCACCTTCACTTATTGAGAGATGTAGAGAACCGTCGATCAATATGTTAGGGAAATGGTGTGCTGGCCCACTTATTCAAAGAGTTGATCTGTGCGACTCGTTGTGGCAATAAATCTTTTACTGCGTGCTTAACATTATTGCAGGTAAAATTATAAGTGTTTAATTTTTACTGGGTGTTTTTATCAACATTATACCGATATATCTCATAATTAACTCAACTTACTCTCTGTTAGGTATGGATATTCATGCACTTTCCTGGGTTAGGTAGGTTCGGTTACCAAGAGTCATTTCAAGAGCCAATGCCTATGATTTGTACCTATACATCTACTGCATTAATGACATGCCGTTGTCAGATGTAAGTACCTAACATAATTGCCGATTTTTAATGAAGTACACTCTATTTAAATGATCAGTTAGTGATTTAACACTTTTCTAGGTTGTATGGGATCCCTATAAAGGGAGGCGTGATAACTATCCCTTTCAGGAGTCGAGTTTTTTTAAGGGATTTTTTAGATGTTTCAAACTAGATGAGGCATACTATCCTGATAAGGTGTTACGAAAATTCGACAAAGTCCAGGTCATCCCAAACAAACCATGTGCCAACTCATTAAAGAAAACAAAAGTGATCGCGACCTCTTTCAAACCTAGGTATATAGGATATGTTACGTTTTGGGACGGGCAGGATTGGCGTACCCACGTAATGGACCCAGATCAAAATTCGGAACCAGCTTTGGTTGCAGGGGCATGCTCGACTGATTACAATAAACGGTATAATCATGTTTCGTACCCAGTTGTTCACGACCCTGCACATAGGTGTAACGACCCAGATTTTTACACAAGCCCGGCCAGCACTTACGCAAAAATAGACCATTATTTTTTTCAAAATAGAGGTACTAAACCCCCACCAGAATTTGGGAACATATCCCCAGCCAATAGTAGCATCAAACTTGTGTTCAGAAAAGAGAAAAAAACTTAATTGAAGAATATGAATATTTCAGAAACTAAATAAAATTCTTCTCACCACAACCACGGCGTGAAAATAAATAATAATAAAGTCTATTAAAAGTCTAAAATATAATGAACTAACCCAAAATTATTCCCCTCTATCTCACCACTACTCGTCTGTGTAATAATAAGAATACTTTAAACCAAAACTAAAATAATAAATAAATAGAAAGAGTGGTCCACCCACGATGCTCAAACGCAGCTGGTCTCCACCCGAAGATATCAGTCAAGCGTGTTATGCCGCTTGGTCCCTACCACCTGAAATATTTAATCATGGGACTCAAACTCCAAACAAGTTCACTAAGACTTAGTCAAAACAAATATATAACATCATTCAAATGATACAAATGAGCAAGTGCAACTCAAGATTAGTCGTAACAGATAAATAATAAGTAAACTACGTGTTTTAGAGCCATGAGGAAAATAAATTCTTCAACTTGACCAAATTTCGTTACAAGAAAAGAATTCAGAACTAACTAAGTCACCACCACAAATTCACATTCATAACTGTTGTTTAAATTTTTGCTTTCCCCGGGAACACATCCCTTTCTTCAATCGTTGAGGTCTACAAAATTCCATACTCCAGTCAAAACAGGAACATATCCCGTCATCTGGGTGCACCTCTTCTAAGGACTTTAACTTTCATAGATTTAGGAACCCATCCCATCTACTAGGAGACGTACACAACGCTCCATACTGCCCTGTCCACTTAATCAATACCATTTTTTTTAAACCCTCGAAAACAAGGGTCTAATCGACCGCAAGAGTTCAACCACCACACTCTATCTCTATGCCTCAAAACATGCAAATTCATCTACTTATTTTGTCATACACGTCCTACTTAGGGGTGGAAAATCCATTGTCTAAAACAAACATCTCCACTTAAAGTCAATACCAACAAAAGTAAAATCCTATAGGTTGTCAGAGTATAGGTAACTATATTTCTTTGAAAATAACTAATTAAATCTGCTCTCACTAATCAAATCAATGAATCCCCTAACTGATTTATCTTCCAAGAAGTAGATTCTGCAACACCATAAACCTATCACAGTTAAATATATTCTCACCAAAATCTATGTAACAAAACAATCAAATGCTTACAAATGTTTCCATATAACATTCAACATCCAACATAGATTATGGTTAGCTAGAGTAAGCAAAAGCAACAACAATAAAATAGGTATACCACCAATAATATTTCAGCAACATATAAGAAAAAAATCGTTTAGAACATCCTAATTTGTCTCTAGGTTATTTTTCCTTCATTCAATATCAATTGTTCAATGCCATACATTTGCCCTAATCAAGTCTACTAGCAAACTTGCCTCTTTATTGCAATATAAATCCCCAAAAGCAAGTATTTAATGATCAAACTCTAAAAGCCTTCTCTAGCAAAACCCTAGAAACAGAAAAACGATTAGTGAAGAGATATGGCAGCCATTAACAAACATGAAATAGCAAAGAGGAAGATAAGAAAGGGATGAAAAACTCACCAAAACAGCCCCTCTCTCACTCTCGATGCAGCTCTCTCTCTCCCCCTTCATTTCTCTCTTTCTCCCCTTTTCTCACGTATTCCTCTTTCTTTCTTTTTTTTCTTTTTTTTTTTTTTTTTTTTTGAAGAAAACCCCTTAAGAAAAGGGAATCCCTTCCCCAAACTAACACCTCTAAAAAAAAGATGAGGGGTCCACTAACTACTAAATATACCCATTTTTTAATAAGAGGTGGGCCCTTACCAAAAAGTGTCTATTGTTAATTAATTATTTTTTTTAAATGTGGCCCCAAACAACTAAACACCACCACCACCTCTAGCACTTAGCAACATCCAAACGATAAAAAAAAATTTTGATAAAATCCAAACGATAAATTAAGGCACAAATAATAAATTTTGAGTGAAAATAAAAGTTAGGGGTATTACAATAGGGTGTCCCTTGTTATCCCCCCAGCCCCCCAAGTCGAGATGTCCACAATTGTAAGTTCTTTTAACCCTTAAAACCACACCCATCATACACAAAATTTGTTGATGGCCTATTTTCATTTTGGAACTTTTTGTAGAAAAGGCGTCTAATGGCATTGGGAACTACATCCAGAGCTGTGGTCACGATATCGATGGACTGACACCTGCTTAGAAGCATCGAGCACTGCAAATGGTGGATAATGTATTGTCCAAACATGATACAATTGAGTTCTCTGTTGATGACGGTACACAAGTTTTTAAGAAAGGGAAAAAGGGACCCTCTACTAGGGGGAAGAGGTGACATCTTCTACATGAACTCTGATCATTTTGGGCCTGAAAAGTTAACAAGTGTGATTATTAATGGCCCCACACGTAGTTTAAAATTGTGTAAAGAAATTTATCTCTGCAAATGAAAACTTCTCGAATTTTCAACAAAATTATTTTCAACATGCCGTGTGATTATTTATGGGTGTGGTTGGTTTTTTATTCTATTTTTTTAATTTTGCCCTCGTGTTTTTACATCGTTTCTGAGTGTGAAATATAAAAAATGCAGTGTCACGTGACCACTGCTACATATTCATTGTGTTGGCTCATCATATTACTGCGCAGTACAGTTTCAAATTGTACATGACTGTCTCAGTCAACATTATGTTGTAACCTCAAGGGCGAGGCTATTAAAGCTGACTTAACTTATCTACTTCCCAACCCCACGATTATATCCGAAGTGTAAAAATGGCGAATTGGCTGGATGACCAATTTGCATCACTCCGTATTGAGGATGTTGGTCATCGTATTCGACTTAGTAATGTCCTAGACGAACGCGAGATGCTTAGGTCAGAATGCATCCGCCTTAGTGTGCAGGTCCCTGTGCAGCGGAGAGTTAGGCCAACCAACAATACCATTGCAGATGTTTACCGACTGATAAGTCTTCGAGAAGGAGAATGCTCGCGTAGGAGGCATCGGATTGATCGGTTTCATCTGATTTCTCAGGGACTTCCCATGACTGGTTTAGAGTCCCCGTCAGTCAAGAGGAGCGAGAGACACGGCCACATACACCACATTCGACCTGTGCGCGGTAAGGATATGGATATTTATCGAGTTGCTAATGACAATTTTAACGACCCAAACCTGGACGACAGTGGACCGGAGACTTCTGAGTAACGAAGAATCCAATGCGTGTATAAGTATTTTAAAACACCTAGTATTAAGTCATGTAATCGTTAGTACCGTGATCTTTACTACTCGATCTTAAATAGCTCAGTTGTTAAGGTTATTCCAAAGGTTCTTGCAAAGCACATCCATGCGCGTAATCTTTAAAGTTATGTCAATGAAATATTTACAAATATTTAACATATTTACTGCCTTCCAATTGAATGACATGCAAAAAAGCAAAGTATGGTTATAATTTCGTATAGTACATTGAAAGACAAAAAGAATGGTCTGGTTATATTTTCTTACACACCAATCTAATAGTTAATTATGTACAACAAAAAATATTAGATGTAAACATCTAGTCCGACTATAATTCAATTGGATTTTTCTGGTTTGATTCCCCATCTAACCCGTTAAGACGCTGGAAGTCCTCAATCTTGTCTTTATATGGAATAACCCACCTCTTTGCATCATTGTCGGCATATTCGTCCCATCTACGATAGGCCGAACCGACCGATCCAAACCAATCCAAACCAAACTGACTGGATATATAACCGATCCAATTAGGTGGTTAGATAGGATCGGTTGATACTCTATCAAAACCGAGTCAATTGGATCGGTTACTAGATTGACTCCTCATACAACTGAGTTTTACCAATCCAACCGATTATCATATTTAAATAAAAAAATCGACCCACTCAGCCTTTTCTTCTTTCCTTTTTCAGGGTTTCTTTCCCTTCTCTCTTTCTTCTCCTCTCTCCTTCCCCTTCCTCTCCTTCCCCTATTCTTTCTGGCTTGCTTTTTCTCTCTCTTACAGTTAACTGACGATCTCTTTTCTCTCCTATCTTTCCCTCTTCTCTCATCCTCTTTCCCCTTTCTTTCACGCCAGATCCTCTCTATCATCTCTCTCCCATATTCTCTCTATCTTTATTCTTGGCCATGAGGTGGTGGTTATGATGGTGACGGCAATGATCGTACAGCGGTAGCCATTGTAGCAGTGATAGTCGTTGGAGCGCCGGTGGCTTCGTCATCATCATCAACCTCTAATTTTTATAAACACTAGGCCCACGCACTCGATCTTTCTTTATGAATTTGGTCAAGAAGAGGGATGCCTATTTGATCAGAAACTTACATCACGTTTAATGGTAAAAATTAATGGCCCCATGAACTCAAGTGCACTTATTAGTCATCATCACTTTTTTATATTTTACAATTTACATCCATTAATTAAGTTTGAAAAATAAGAAAGAAAATAAGATTAACAATTATTTTTTATCCATATAACCAACTATCCAATCCAATCTCAAATAGATTGGATAGAAAACCGATCCAATTAGAAGTTGGATTGGATTGTATGGGAGTTTATCATAACCGACCAATATTGGATCGATTGCCGATGGACCTAATAGGTCGGTCACCGCCGGTGAACACCCCTAGCTGGAACTCCTCAATCCTGTCTTTATATGGAATAGCCCACCTATTGAATGACATTCAAAAAAGCAAAGTGTGGTTATAATTCCATACAGTACATTGAAAGACAAAAAGAATGGTGTGGTTATATTTTCCTACACACCCACCTAATAGTTAATTATGTACAACAAAAAAATTAGATGTAAACATTTAATCTCGCTACAATTCAATTAGATTTTTCTGGTTTGATTCCCCATCTAACCCGTTAAGACGCTGGAACTCCTCAATCCTGTCTTTATATGGAATAGCCCACCTCTTTACATCATCGTCGGCATATTCGTCTCATCTACGATAAATCGGGGGTATTGGTGATCCCGGGCTCAATTTCAATGCAATAAAATGGTTTCCGTCAACAAAAGCCATCACCATAAAACGTCGTCCGGCGTCGGCATGTGGATGGCCCCGGTGAGGAAAAAAAGGTAACGTTCATACTTTTAGAGAGTAGGACAATTACCGAACTAAATGCCTGTGCTGCAACAACTCCCTCGTATGGCATTGAAAACCATTATGTAGCCCGGTATCTTTTCCGATGCTGCAAGCATCTATCTATAATCTTTGTAACTACTTTCTCAGAATCATCACACTCGAGTTTCCAAATGGTTCTTAGAAGGCTTGATTGTCATATGCCTCGGCATCGATATTCTCGCGGACTATATCCCAAGTATCATCTTCATATTGGCCCATCATGTGAGCAAGACATCGATATCCATAATGTTTGTCCCTAAGTACGTTATGCATACCGGAGATGTAACTTTCCATAATTGTTGGTAATTGTTTGACAAAGTATGGGTTCAGTTCTCCCCACTCAACCTTAGCTATGGTTCCTATATCTTTAAGTTAAAGTTTGTTTGACTTTGATTATGAAACTGTTGTTTGAAACAATGTACCACCGGTACCACCTGTGTTGAGGGTTTGTGTACCTATAAAAATGATAGACGATTCGGCATTAAAAAATAATTAGTGCTCAATTAAAAGGTCTATAAAAATTTTGATTACCAAAATTAATATACAATCATTCATTTACCATTTTTTTGGGCGCATGTGTAACCTTGGGTGAATTTTTAGGCTTCCTCGATGCTTTACTAGATGGTACTGCTGTAGGGTTTGATTTTGTCCCTAACACAAACTCCCACCCGGATGGATCTCATTTGGTGGATGTGGAGTCTTCCCTTTCGGCTTTCGAATCATACTTCTTCTGGCCCTTTGTTGGAAACGTACCTGATGGTTCCTGTAGGTTACTACTTTTTGGTTGTGCTAATTCTTGCAACCTATCTTTGATGCCTCCATTTTGATCTCAATTATTTGCATCCATAAATCTCTCTTCTGACTCAAGGTTGGAAGGTAGTCAAAATCAATCTTCTTTTCAACCAAAGGAACCATAGAGAGTTGTTTCCAATGTGGATTTATTGCATCTCGAGGGACGGGTACACCATCTTCACTGTATTTGAACAACTAACATGCGCAAGGCAATCCCATCTTCTTGCGAAGAACACACCCGTACCTCGAAACGTTGAAATACGACGATTTGGACTGTTAGAGCACAGTAAGGATATGCTTCAACGCATACTCGGAAACATGATGTCGTAATAACTTGAAAATCTTAATCTGAAGAGCATGCTTGACAGAAATCAAACTATGTTGGAACGAATCCTTAACTTTGATCATTTCATTCTACAACATCAAGTGCATCGCCTCCCAACAAGTAATGAAATCACTATTTTCCTTTCCCAAGTATCTCTTCAATGTGTAATGCTCGTTCTCTACCTGATTGGTAGTACGGTTGTCATAATACAAGATCTCATTTATTCACGCCCATACAAATTGTTCTTTATCCACCAACCATGTCTTTTGCAAGTATTCGATACAATCTGATTGTCTTTTCTACCACTTCCTAACAAGGTTTGCATAGGCATTTTCGTATATTCTAGATGTTTGTGCCGTGCACACAACCTCACAATCCTTACAAAATCCATCAACAACAGTCTTGTTCTTTGGAATAGACTTCTTGCGATGAGTCATGACATTCCTCCTAATGTCGCAACTACAAAGCATCCGTTTGGCATCAGAAAATACAACCTTGAGGGCACTTATTAGAGCTTGCTCACGGTCGGTGATAAAAACTGATGGTAACTTCGTCGACTGATAAATAGCCTTTAAATGCTCCAATTGCCAAGCATAACCCTCTATCATTTCATTTGACATGAACTCAAAAGCTATCGTGAAGGTCAACCCCGTGGAAGTCATGCCGACGGCATGAAAGATAGGCATTTTCCATTTGTTGGTCTTATAAGTATAGTCAACAATTGACAGTGAAGGAAAACACTGAGCGAGCAACTTCGACTCTAGATTAGCCCAAAAAATATCTGTCAATTCATCTGTAACTGGATTAAATCTGGTCCAAGTTGTGTAATGCTAATCAGTCAATAGCTTCATTAGTTGTTTCATCTTTGACCTACCTTCCAACTCACTATTTCTAATTTTCCTTTTCTCGTTATAAAGAGTTTTAAGTGTGGAGTAGTTTTCTTTGTTCCTTTCTTTCAAACGACTTAATATTCGTCGCGTTTTGGATCCACATTTGTTCATGGCCTTCACCAATGATCTTTCCTCCTTCGTTAAACATGCTGGTATGGATGTCCTGTGTCTCTGCCTTTCAGTGGTTATGTCGTCCACACCTCACCTTAAGGGACCATTGCAAAGTTTCCAAACATAAGCTTCTTAGCTTAAATGGACACTCACATTTTTTAGTACTGTATCCCTCTTCCGCTTTTGCCCTGTCTTTAACTGATAATCCTTAGCTTTATGCTCCCTATACTTCCGACCCCTTTCACATCTAAACTCTACTACTGACCCTTTACCGTACTTAACCACTGAACCCTTACCTGTATCCAATGTAGATGCAGGTTTCCTGAATGATTTGGATATGACAACCACTGTATTATTCTCCTTACCAATTGCATGGCACCACACAATCACCTCATCCCTTGTGTCAAATAGCTACATTTAAAACATTTAACTGTAAGTGAAATTGTACATACAGAACATGTAAGTAACTTATAGGGGTAAATCAGGTACACGAACCTTGTCGGTAGTAAATTTCTCTATTACATCATAACTAACTCCCAAGGGAATCTCTTCCTCAAGATGTTTTTGCAGGAACTCCCTCCTCAAGCACATCTTGAAGATGAATTCTAGTATTTGCTAGAACCCCACTAACACCCTGCACAAGTACAGCATTAAGTATAGTTAGCTTCCCATCTGAAATCAACTAAGTAAAATCGAAAACTAAAACGGACCTAGGTATACGTTATGACATACATAAACGAACGGACCTAATGGTCCGTTTGTAAACTCTTATTCAAACGGCCACAGGGGTCCATTTATTATTTTAGAAAAAATGTATAAAATCAGTGCAAATTCGAGAGGTATTTGTTGAAATAGCTTAAAAAGGTTGAAGGAAAATAAAGTCAACTAAACGGACTTCTAGAACCGTTTTCCAAACTAAGTAAACGGACCCACATCACCGTTTTGTATTCAAATAAAAAACTGACGTGCTGATTCGTTCAACATATAGAATGGACAATTTTGGGGGTACGTTATTCAGTTTCAAACAAATGATAGAATTACAATACAAATTCGAAGGGAACATGTTGAAAATGGTAAAATAAAACAAACTTGTGTATAAGGTATATAAAATGGACCACATGGTCCGTTTTGTATAAAAATAAACAGATCCCTAAGTCCATTTAAAGTGGACTTAAAAAGGGGTCGGGGTCCGTTTTAACTCTTCTTCCTCAGGGCTTGGGGTCCGTTTATACTAGATTTTTTAAGGGCATTTTTAGCAACAAAAATTGACAAATGAGTATAGGATTACCTCTGAGTGGTGCGATTCGGAGTCTTTGACGGGATTTGAGGACCAATACCCTCCCTATGTGAGTTCTTGGATGTAAATTCATCTTTAGAATGGGTTTCCTTTGAAGCTTCACACAACTTCATTATGGTTTAATTTGGAAAACTACGACGGATCTTCGGCTGATTTCCAGCGAAACTTCAGTGACTCTCCGGCGAATCTTCGGCGAATCTTCGGTGAATCTTGTGTGGAGATTCAATGCTTTCTTGTTTTTTTTTTAAAAAGCCCTAGATTTTATCTTCTTTGTAAATAGTAATAAATACATTTTAGATTTATTTTAATGGTAAAAAAGTTTTATAAAAGATTTATGTTTAGATCCCTAGAATTTTTTTTTTTCAAATAGATATAAAAATTTATAATATTTTATAATAAAATGATAGAATGGCTCAAAGTAAATTAATGGTCAAAATTGGGTTAACCCAAAATTTGGAACAACAAATTTAGTCCTAGGATGGCTCATACAAAAAGCGGCAATTCTCTTTAGCATCAGTCATGACACAAACAATCAGCAGGTTAATAATTTAAGGACTGTTTCACAACTCTTACATGCTGATCTTAAACAATTGGAATAACACAATTCAATACTCTCTGTTCAATGGTCAAATTATTACTAAGATTAAAACTTTACACTTTCCATCCAATGGAGATGACAGAGTTAGATGGAAATCTAACTGTCAAGTCTGCCTATAATTTCCTTATTCAAAATTTGACTCAAATCCTTTATCAACCTATCTGGAAAAATATTATGCAGTCTAAAAGTCCTACCTAAGAATCAAACTATTTATTTGGAAGCTCCTATCTA
Source organism: Macleaya cordata (assembly GCA_002174775.1). Lineage (NCBI taxonomy): Eukaryota > Viridiplantae > Streptophyta > Magnoliopsida > Ranunculales > Papaveraceae > Macleaya > Macleaya cordata. Next base: position 255,045 of record MVGT01004341.1, on the reverse strand, counting down.
ATGCTTTACCTACTAATGCCCAGATTGCGTCCTATTCCAATTCTTTAGATCCCCATAGCCCTCTTTGTAAATCTCAAAATGAATCCTATGTCCATCTCTTCACCTAGTACAGTATGGTTTGGTCTGTCTCTTTCTTCTGTTACTATTTCAGGTATTTACCCAACAATTTCTGAATGGGTTAACTCTTGGTTTGATGACAACCTCCCACATTGTGATACTGATTGGCGTATAGTCTGTAATGTTCTAGCAGATCGTTTTGCTAAGTTTGCTAGATTAAGAGCATCCACAGTGGTATGTTAAAATACCTTTTTACCTTATTTGAGTTGATTAGTGGGTAGGGGAAAATAAGAATTTCCCCCTACGAGAGTCCCAGATAGGCTAAAATTAGCGTTTTGCAAATGAGTCTGGAGAAAGATTTACGGGGCGTAGAGCAGAAAGTACGTCCCATGGAACGTAGAGGTTAGTCCACGTCTCAATTTTTTTTTATTTTTTTTTTTTAAAAAATTTGCATGGGGCGTGGGGCTATCTCCACGCCCCATTCAGGCGTGGTGGTAGCACCACGCCCTATAGTGGGCGTAGGGCTTGCCCCACGCCCA
>MVGT01004341.1:188204-253241 GCA_002174775.1 Macleaya cordata | reverse complement strand
TAAAATCAATTTCAGAATGTTGTTCTAGAGTTCGTTCTTCGAGTACGTCGTATTTTGGTAGGTCATGTGGAATTGGGGCCTTTCGCTTGCCAAGTTTCTTTTTTCCTATGAATCTACTTGGTTCGGACATTTCTACAAACACATAATAGGCAATGTAAATTGGTAGTCCTAAAACAATAAAAATGCAACATCAAAATGTTGTGTAAACACAAATAATATAAAATATATATGTAAAATATGTGATTTGAACATACCTTAAGAAGTTGATGATAATACTAATTCAATTGGCACAATTCTTCCTCCAAATCTACTCTCCAACTTTGTCCCAACTTGGATCCTAAATGTATAAAATACTTTGTCAATATTGGTACTTTTTTAGATTATCAAACTATTTGATGGTAAAAGTAGTAGTGGGATGTAAAAAATTTGGAGGGGGGAAGGGAATTTGGAGGGGGAAGGAAAAAGGAAGATAGAAGTGGAAGAAGATAAGAAATGGAGAAGAAGGAGAAGAACACCTCCTGGAGTGGGTCTGGAGGTGTTCGTAGTTTTATAAAAAAAAAATTCAAATCATGCCAGGCGCGGTCCCTGGACCACGCCTGGCATCAGACGTAGTGCTTCCGCGCCTGGCGTTTTTAATTATTTTTTTTTAAAAAAAAATTACGGTTATATCCTTTTAACCAGTTTTTAAATAATTTCTCAAACTTTTTTAAAAACCTATCACTGTGTAACTCGGTCTTGTAGGCTAAATAAGAGAAAGCTAAAACACCTTTTTAGCCTATCACTGTGTAACTCGGTCTTGTAGGCTAAATAAGAGAAAGCTAAAATACCTTTTTACCTTATATGACTGTGGATGCTCTAAATAGTCTGTCTCTAAGTAACCAGAGTGCGGAGCGGAAGCGGGAGCGAGAGCGTCGGAGCGCCAAATTTAAAAATGCCTAAGGCTCGAAGCGCCTTCGGAGCGCCTAACTTACTCTCACGTAGTTGAAGTTTTAATTGACTACCATTGACTAGATTACGATTAACTAGATTATTAAATAAATTTTTATTAACAAAATCATTGAATAGTTAGTAAAATAATTTTTTAATTTTATTAAATACTTTTTGTAATAATATTCTATTTTTAAAAAATTATTATTTTCTATATTTCTTATTTGTTAACTATATTAATGTTATTTAAAGTAGAGAGCGGATCGGAGTACATTCATTATTTTTACATTGAGTGTACATTGGTTTGTGGGACCCTCATTGGTTTTAGAATGTGCTAATATTTTGCAAAGATGATCAACATGATCGGGAGAATATCCTAACTTAAAATGATCCCCTGATTCATTTCTAAGTGGGTCCCATAAGCTAATGTGCACTCAATGTAAAAATTACGAATATACTATGATCCGCTCTCTTTAAAGTATACTGTATATAATAACTAAAATTTATTTTTCTCCATATTAATTATATTTTATTACAGAAAAAATTAATTTTTCCTAACTAAAAAGTAAGTGAGAAAGACAACAATATATCGTGTGCTCTAAGGGCACTCGATAAGGTTATTTTTTAACGAGTTTTTTTACAAGTTAGAGGTCTTCAAATCAACTGATTTTTTTTAGATATAATATTATCATTATTTATAAGATGTCCGCCAAAAATCAGCTCAATCAGAGATATCTAACCCTCCAAACAAATCACTTTAAATGTCAGCCGTTCATTCACACTATAAAGTCTAGATTAAGTATTTGTGGTGCTATAAGTCTCCGATTGAGCTGATATTTTTAAATATGATCCAAATAGTATAAATAACATACATGTAAAAAAATCAATCCATTTGGACAAACTTAACAAAAAAAAAAAATTAGACATTTGAAAGTAATTTGTTGATCAGGCGCTCCAACAATATAGAACGGCGCTCCGAAAATTTACGAACCACGCTCCGAACATTCTCGAACCGCGCTCCAAAAATCCTAGAACCACAGATCGAAGGCGCTCCCGCTCTTAAGTATTCGCGTTTTGGGAGCGGGAGCGCGTTTTGGATTACTATTGTCTCTGTTCAATGGGTTATTAAGTTCGTGTTGTACTGCTACTTAGTAATATATTTTATTTCTAAAACTCCTAACACCTTGAATAATTAAGTTGTATTTTTTTTTAACGCCGATAGTTTAGAAAGTTTAACATTTGAATAAACTTTAGACTAGGTTAGAAAATTCAAGCCGTTGTGAACTTTGGTAATGATTATCTTAATGGTAAGAAGATCGTTCCCACTAGATATTAGCCTTTAGCCTCCAATATTCAAGTTGCCCCGCATGCTAGTATAAACTAGGTGTAAAAGTAATTAAAGAACAAATGAGGTAAATTGAATAAGAAGCATGGTAGATCCCAAATTACCAAAGGAAAACCCAGGTGAAAAATAACAGAACTGCAACGACTTTCAAATGAAAAACCAAGTCTTGATCAAGAGAGCCCTTTCCACTTTTCACAAGAAACCCTGAATTTTAAAGCAATACGTGGAACTTCAAGCTCAAATCCTGTGAAGCTATTCAAGATTTTCGTCTCCTATTTATATAATACCAATGTTCTCTGTGACTACGTTTATGAAACCAAGACATCATCAACAATCTACAGATAAGACTCAAATTAGGCAGTCTACTCTATAAATTGAGCATAAACACACCTAATAAACAAAAATGTAACCTGCAATGGAGGACCTAATCTAAATTGATAAACCAAAAAGCACATCCATGTTCAGACAACTTATCCAACGCTCGTAAAAAAATCCCATATCAACTCCATTCAGTAGAGGTTTGGGTTCATTTTACAACCCATTGGACTTCAGGTCTGAAGAGGAATTACAGGTTTACTTGACCCCTCCACAATTAATTTCAATGCTTCGGAGATCATTTGGGCAATGATTTCTGGAAGAGCTCAAAACGTTTTCGCAAATCTTGAAGAACAATGGCATTAGCCTCAGAAGTCATGAAATAACATGAGAGCATCATCCAACTTCATCAGGGATGATTCCAAAAGTATCTTGACCTTCCTTGTGCGTTCAAATCTTTTCCCCAACTCACCCACCCGTTTCTCTCTTGGTAACTGTAGAATCTGCGATGGTTGACCGAGCATCTGATTAATAATATGAAAAATCTAATGGTTGAGATAACAACTATTGAAAAAAGAAAAAGAACATATTAAACATCTTGTGGCAACTAAACCAAGAGCTTTTTTTGATTATGCAATGATCAGAAACTCATCCTATTCATATATATATATATATATATATATATATATATCCTGCAAGAAACAGGCATAAGCCATGAGGACCACGACAACTTAATACTCAGACGTGGAACACCAAGTACAGTTGGTCTACCTCCAATTAGGAAAAGTTGCTATATGACTTGTGCTGAGATCCTCATGCTAGTTTCTATGTACATTTGAAAACAATATAAAAACACTATGCAGCAAAACTCAGAGAATTTAACTGACGGGAATACTACACAGCATCATGAGAAGCTAGTCACCAACACCAAATGCATTAAAAACAACAAACAAAAAAACTTAAATTTTCAACAATTGATGAAAGCATCAATTGTTGAATTAACTTTTGACTTTGTTAGAATTCCATAACATATCCACAATTGAACATATTAACAGCAAGATAAATGATCTACAGGCATCTAACATATGCTAGTACAAACATCAACAAACCTGTAAATATGATGGCAAAAGGATTGAAAAGGTATTAACACAAGCTCCTTCCTGAATATTCACATGGATGTTTCATAGGTTATCCACAATACTTCAGTTTGTCAATTTTATTTTTATTTTTTTCCAAACACTACAGTTTGTAAATGGTTATAGCAAGAAAACAACAAGGAATTAGAGCAATAAAAAGAATAACAAACAAGATATCTTAAGCAAGAAAACAACCATAAATTCGAGCAATAAAAAACTACCAAACAAGATTTTTTAAGCGTCAAAGTTATATAAGGAGAAAAACATTAAACAAGAGATTCAAGATTCTACCACAAACAACATAATCGGGTAGTAGTAAATAAAAAAATTCACTGATTGAGCATAACCTAAAAAAGAATATTGTTAGGAGAACGAACCTCCAATAACATTATTTTCTTCAATTGCATATGGCTGTGAACCACTACAGTGATTTTCATTTAAAACACGAGGGATAAAATAGTGACAGCAGATATAAGAATCACTTTGAAAAGGAAAAGGAATACAAGAAAGCAAGGCAGGTAATTACATACATCATGTTCTTGTTCAAGCTCATAAGCCATCCGCTGGCTCAAATTTAAGGCAGCATGGCGCATCTCATCTAGAATGCCTTCCCACAAACAATGTCTGTTCACTTTCCACAGCAAAAATTGTGCTTGTGTCGATCCATGCAAAACAATTTTCTGCATGGAAAAGAAAAACATCAAAAGGAACTTGAACCTCAGCTTCAACAATTATTGATATTGGTAAATTTGTGTTAATTAGTTGACCAGATAAAGGATTTCAAGATAGAAATGTAATACATCAATTTCATTGCTGCATAAAAGCAACAAGATAAATGGTCTATTTAGTTTACAATAAATATCATGGGACGAGATCCAAAGATGCAAATATCCTGTATATTGGTCCTAATGTTTTAACTGTATTGTCACACTAATGGAATACAAGCAAGAGAAGACTTGGTTATCACTATGTTCAACCACGTACTCTAAAAGCTCGAACTGTCAACGGGACATAATAACAGACATCATAAAGGTTTGTGAGTCCATCAACATACATGAATATATTTCTGGAAGTATATGCTATTAATGACAGGTAGAGAAATATATGCTATGAATGACAGGTAGATCCGCAAATAATTTTAAGGCCCTCTGTTACCCCATAGGAAGATGGAGTTTCAAGTTAGTAGAGGCAGGATAAAAGAGTAACTATGGGCTGACATGCTAACAGGCTGAAAGGGGAGAAACAATAACAGAAAAGTGGGTATTAACTATTAAGAACTGCAACTGATCCAGTGAAGCTGAGATAAAGTAGTTATCTTTACCCAGATAAGGTAACCAATAATGACTAGATAAATGTAGATTTTGTGGCCGAAGCCAACACAAACTAATCTAGTCAAAGAAATCAATAAGTTTTATTCACTAATTAGGGTTAGCATTCACTATCAAGACAAAAACCTCTGAACTAGTGAACTCAGATAAAATATTCTGAAAAACTGTCTAACAATGAGCCCTAGACTCCTAGAGTCCTTTCTATAATAAAAAATACTAAAGAGAAGAAAGAGGGGCTGGTGGCAAGGGTTCAATCCTAGCGCTAAGCAGTGCTGGGCTTCGGGATCAATATGAATCACTCTCGCTGGGTTGCGAAGAGCTCAACCTCGATATCAGAGGAAAGGATACCCCTCGTCTAAAAACTATACTCCCCTTCCTATGGTGGTGCATTAGCAGCGGCAACAAAGCTTTGGCAGTGGTTCATCCGGATCCTCAACTTTGGCAAGCAGGCCAACTTAGTTCCTCTTCTTTTTGGGGCGCTCACTGACTTTGTGCCCAAATTCACCACAAGGCCACTACATAACACTTGAAACCCGTAATATTCACACTTGGTTTGGCAGCACAAGTAGGAGTCGTGGACTGTGCTGTAGCACAAGGATGAGCAGAAATGTGGAGTTCTTCGGTCTTCAGAGCATATTTAACGGCATCTGGCATATTGTAAATATTCTTGAAGGCCAATTCATCCTAAATAGATTTTCTCAGCCCATTGATATACGTATACCTACCTATCGTCTGTATCTCGGTATCCGAAAAATCAGCCAATTTATTCGTATGAAGCATCCAGGAACAAGAACATTCAATCGGAAATATCGACAAATTCTTGCGTAGCCCAAGGAAATGAAAGCAAACAGAATTCTTTAGGGTACTCTAAACACAAGACATGCACTGCTTCACATTCTGGAGCCACATGAATAAATCTTTCTCGTAATCATGAGGAATAAATTCTCTCTTCAATTTTCTTGCATCTTTTCCCATTTGCAGACCGGAAAAGAAATGGTTCTTCTAGGTCAAGTCATTCTACATCTGTTTGGCTGATGATCTTGGGCCGAATTTTATCATTCAAGAAAATTTGGAGGGCTCCGGTACCTCAATGTGTCATTTTTTCACATGGGAAGCCACCTCGCATGATGAGATAACGACTCTTCATGAGAAGCAGACATGGGAGCTCATTGCTTTACCTCCTAGTACGCAGCCAGTTGGTTGTAGGTGGGTGAATATTGTGAAATATCTTCCTGATGGTTCTGTTAAACGAATAAAGACACGACTGGTAACTAAAGGGTATACTCAAACATATGTTGTGGACTATACCGAGACTTTTTCCCCTATTGCTCGGTTGAATTATGTTCGAATTCTTATCTTTGTGGCTGACAATAGACATTGGTCATTGCATCAGCTTGACATTAAGAATGCCTTTCTCCATTGTGATCTTTAGGAGCAGGTGTATATGACTTAACCACCTAGATATGAAAAAGAAGGTGAAACACAACTGGTATGTCGATTGAAAAAGGCTCTCTATGGAGTCAAACAGTCCCTCCGGGCATGGTTTGATAAGTTTAGTAGTGTTCTTAAATATTATGGCTTCTGCCGAGCTGTCTCTGATCACACTGTATTTGTTCAACATAATTCCAGGGGGTCTATTATTCTCATTGTCTACGTTGAAGATGTTATTATTACTGGTGGAGATCCTTAGGATATTTCTGATTTGAAGTAGCACTGAAGCACAAAATTCCATACTAAAGATTTGGACCTACTTCGATATTTCTTAGGGATTGAGGTTGCTCGCTCCAAGGCTAGAATTTGTCTTTCTCAAAGGAAATATGTGTTAGATCTCCTATCTGAGACAGGTCTTCTTGGTACAAGTCCTGCAGAAATGCCTATAGATTCATCTATCAAGCTGGTTGCAAAACAGGGGGAACCATTTAATGATGCAGGTCGGTACAGGAGATTGGTTGGAAAATTGATATATTTGACAGTGACTCGACCTGATATCACTCATGTTGTCAGTGGTGTTAGTCAATTTTTGCATGTTCCCCGTAAGCGACACTTTGAAGCAGTTTGTTGCATTTTGAGGTATCTTAAAGGCTCTCCAGATTGAGGTCTGTTATATAAGTCATCCAGTGACCCTCTTACCATTGTCGGTACATTCGTTGGTTACTCTAATTAAGATTGGGCAGGTGATCGTGTTGATAGACGATCCACATCAGGGTACTGCACTTTCGTTGGAAGTAATCTTGTTACCTAGTGAAGTAAGATGCAACATAGTTGTAGCTAAATCAAGTGTTTAGGCTGAATATAGAGCTATGGGTCACACTGTTTGTGAAATGTTGTGGGTTCAATCATTGCTTGGTGAGATGGGTCTTACAGTTCCTAGTCCCATGTAGATGCTTTGTGACAACAAGGCAACCACATATATTATGAGCAACCATGTATTCCATGAGAGGACCAAACACATTGAAGTCGATTGCCATTTCATTCGAGAGAAGATGATACAAAACAAACTGTTTGCCCATATGTGAAGCCTGAGGAGTAGTTGGTTGATATCCTTGCGAAACCTCTTGCCCATTCTCCATTTTATTGGTTTTGTGACAAGCTGGACATGTTTGACCTTTATGCTCCAGCTTGAGAAGTGTTAGAAAACTTAGTTTGTATCTATATGGGCTCAATGGGACATGTTAGTTTTATATCTTACTTGTTGTATTACTAGGCTTGGTCCACTTGATTGTTTCTTATATGATGTGGAGGGGAAGGCCTCTAACCCTAAGAGAGACAAATTGTCTCTCATCTTTCTCTCATCTCTTGTTTTTCATCCTCTCTCTCTCTCTCTTCTTTCTCTCTCTAAAACCTAAAACCCTAGCTGTAGATTTCAACTGAGAGTATGGGAAAAAGGTAAGTATTAATTTAAATAAAAAACATGATTTTTCACTCTACTAGAACTAATACCTGTGTTTCCTTGGAGTAGTTTAGGTTGTTTGTTCTAAGAAAACCTTAGCAGCAACCAAGCCAGACTCCAGTCACATTAATCATTGTGGTGTTGAAGAAATCCAAGGGTTAAAAGCATCTTATGGATAAGATACCGTTACCAAGATAAATTAAAAATTATAGGAAATCATAGTGCTCCTGTTGTGGGTGCATAATCTTACATTCTTCAATGAATCTGCTGCTCTTCGACGGAATTGATTGAATTGATTGACCCCGATTCCTGTCACCATGAATTCAACTAAAACTGAAACTACCTCAGATCCCAAAAATGGTTTGCAGCCGATCTGCACTTGGAGCTTCCTGCAAGGATCCTCACAGACCAAAATCCCAGCTAAGAAAAAAACTTCTGCGGAAATGGCCCAACCGGTTATAGTACTGCCGGCACAACTCCCTCTGCCCTTATACAAGGGAGAACACATCTCCATACGGATCAGTGAAGAAGAATACAAAGCAGGTTTGGCTGATTGTACAACAAATCTTTTGGGAAGACTGATTCTTTCCAAAGGGGATACCCCTCCGAAGCTTGCAGATCTCAAATCACAGCTCCAAGCTCTATGGCCAAACCTTAAACCATGGAGAATCATACCAATTGGTAAGGGATATTTTGACTTCCATTACTCTTCTGCAGAGGACATGTCAAAAGTTCGATCTACACAAGCATGGAGCTTAAAACCAGGGGTTCTACGTTTGTTTCCATGGATGCTGGATTTCAATCTGGGAAAACAAAAGCAAACCCACGCCCAACCTTTGCCTGATAAACTATTAGTCGAGAGAGAGGACTTTGCTTTCTTCATCACGATTGAATATGAAAGGCTACCCGCTTTTTGTAAACACTGCAATTCTAACGGACATGGTTTCGGAGAATGCAAGGCACGACATACAGATCAAGAACGGGAGGATGGACGTGGCAGATCAAGAGGGATATCTAGAGGTCACTCATAGCCCGATCCAAGCAACATTCCAAAACAACAATCACCAACAATCCCACTTCATCAAATAAGAACCTGACTCTAAACAACTCTCCAAAAGCTACTTCAACTACAGATTTCAACCTGATTAAGAAACAAGAGCCAAAATTACCTACGGTTCATGTAGCCACTGTCGAGAGTCAACACACTCCAAATAATAATGAGAGCCCGAAATCTGCTCCCAAAGACCAGACTAATCAAGGCTTGAAGGAGAATCTTATGGATAAAGAAGATAACTCTATCCCAAAAACTCCTGAAGAATCAGCAGAAAACAAGAGCAATCTTCATTCACCAGAGACCTCAAGCTCCTTTGTGCCCAATTCCAAAGAAAACTTGCCTACTGCTGTAGCTCACGATCTGACTATACTATTCAACTCTCCAAATAGAAGGGCAGACCTCGCTGAGTTGGAGGAAGAAAATTTAGTAAATGAAGTCAACAAGGAGGTAAACAACAATGTTGTTGAGAACCTCCAACAGGAAAACCCCACAAGTAAGGGGGGAGAACAAAATAGCAATCAGGACACAGCCCAGTTAACAAAATCCCAAAGGAAAAGAATGAGACAACAGAAAGCTAAAGCAATCCGGGAGGAACCATACGAAACTCGATCACGAGTGGATCAAGGTCCAACACATAAATGAAGATAATCTACTGGAATGCCAGAGGAGTTGGGAATCCTAACACCCAACAAGTAATTACTAATTTCTGTCAATCGTATCACCCGGATTTTCTGTTTTTGGCTGAACCATGGATTCCTATCTCGTCTTTCCCGAGCAACATCCTAAGACGGATTCAGCTTGAACCTTTTGGGGTTAATAATCGTGGTTCTCTCCTTCCGAACTTGTGGTGCTTATGTTCCTCTGATCATAGGCCGCATATCATCTCTAACACTTCTCAACAAATTACTTTTGAGGTTAGCATCGATAACCAGATTGTTCGTCTTTCAGTTGTCTACGCTAGTACCACTTACACTGCTCGTAGGTTTCTTGGTCCGACCTTGTCTCGTTAACTACGGGGTTTACGGGTCCTTGGAGCATAATTGGAGATTTCAATGCAGTTCTAGGAGCCCATGAAAAAAGGGGTGGCCCCCTTCCAAACCGTATATCGTGCTCAGATTTACTGAGCATGATGGACAACTGCAACATGCATAGTATCGATGCGAAGGGTTCTTTCTTTACTTGGTCAAATGGGAGGGAAACTCGCCGTTATACGGAAATGAGGCTAGATCGAGTTCTTTGTAATGATAACTGGTCGGACTTTTGGGAAACAAGCTCTTGCTGTACCCTAACTCGCCTATGCTCGGATCACCACCCTTTGCTTTGGATTACTGATAAAGGAGCAAAAACTCACCCTTCAAGTTTCAGGTTTCAAAAGATGTGGACTTCGCACCCTGACCTTGCTCCTTTGGTCAAGGAGACATGGAATAAGAACTTGGTAGGCTGCCTTATGTGGATTCTCATACAAAAGCTTACCTCTCTCAAAAATAAATTAAAAAGGTGGAACAAAGAAGTTTATGGAGATGTAAAAAAAAATGACTTCAGCCCAATATGCTCTTGACGTCATTCAGACTAAGATTCAGGTCGAAGGTTTTTCTGATAACCTTCACCTTGAGGAGTTATCTGCCCAGCAAAATGTTGCACTTGCGCTTGACGCACAGGAAATCTTCTACAAAGACAAAGCGAGAGTGTCTTGGGTAGCTGAAGGTGACCGGAACACTCCTTTCTATGAAGCAATCTAAAATTCGAGCCTCTCGTCAAAATATTTCACTGATGCGAGATGGTGACAATATCGTCACTCAGGAAGATGCAATTGCAACTCATGTGGTACAATACTACCAAAATCTCTTTGCTTCAGATAACAACTGTAACGGGCTTGAATCGATGACCCATTTGATTCCTCGCAGGGTCTCAGACGTTGAAAATGCCACTCTAACAGTTATTCCTACAATGAATGAAGTCCGCTCAGCAGTTTTCAATATGAACTCAAACAGCACGCCGGGTCCGTACGGCTTTGGTGGCTGTTGCTTCACTACTTTCTGGGATATAGTCAGTACAGACGTATTCAACTCAGTTCTTATGTTCTTTCAAACAGGATGGATCTTCCCTAATATGAATTCAAACCACATTATTCTGATCCCTAAGAACAAAGAAGCAGACAAAGTGGAGCAATTCAGACCAATTGCTCTAGGAAATTTCCATTTCAAAATCATATGTAAAGTGTTGGCTGATCGTACGAGTCTTATCGCCTCTCGAATCATTTCTCCCCAGCAAAGAGCATTCTTAAATGGTCGGAAATTTGGTGACTGTATAGGCATTGCATCAGAGGCCATTAACTTACTGGATAATCGATGCTTTGGAGGCAACATTGCTCTGAAGCTAGATATTAGAAAGGCATTCGACACTCTGGACTGGAATTTTTTATTTAAAGTTTTGTCATGTTTTAGTTTCTCTAACAAACTCATTCAATGGATTTCAGCAATTCTTCACTCGGCAAAGCTTTCAATAGTGATCAACGGGAAAGCTTAAGGTTTCTTCAATTGTAAAAGAGGGGTCCGTCAAGGAGACCCTCTTTCCCCAATTCTATTCTGTTTGGCGGAAGATGTCTTAAGCCATGGAATCACTGACTTAATGCTTAACGAAAAAATGCAGCCTATCTCTTCTCCACGAGGATACAGCACTCCATCTCATATCCTTCATGCAGATGACACCATAATTTTTTGCAAAGGAAATCGAAGACAACTCCAGCACTTGATGAAATTCATTCAGGACTATGGTGCAGCTTCTGGGCAGAGAATCAACCGCGACAAATGCTCGTTGATTGTAGGGAAACACATTCGTCGCCGGGCAAATCAGTTATCTTCCAGCCTGGGAATTCCATTAAGCTCCACTCCTTTCACTCATTTGGGCGTTCCAATTTTCCAGGGCATTCCTCGAAGAAAGCACCTGCAACCTCTCTTAGATAGAGTCAAGATCAAACTCAGCTCTTGGAAAAGATCTGCTCTCTCAATGATCGGTCGAACTCAGCTGGTTCGATCCATTATACATAGCACCGTGCTATACAGTTTTCAGGTATATGCTTGGCCCCGTCAAATGCTCAAGGTTCTCGATCAATGGACTAGTAATTTCATCTGGACAGGGAACATTACAAACAAAAAAGAAATCACAGTTAAATGGAAAGACATGTGTCTCCCATTTGAAGGAGGGGTTGGCCTGCGTTCTCTCGTCAACCTCAATGACGCTGCTAACCTAAAGCTTGCTTGGGACATAGTAAGCAGCTCGTCCGAATGGTCCAATTTTTTCAAAGCTCGTTTCATGCGGGGGCACTCTCAGATTTCCTATCATGCAAACTCTTCATTATGGCCTGCAGTTAAAAAACAACTGCATCACATTAAATCCGGATCAATCTGGCGTATTGGAGATGGAACCTCAATTAATTTTTGGGAAAACCAATGGCTTCCCACTATACCAGGTACGACTGTTGAATATTTGAACATTTCAAGCTCCCACCAACTAATTGCTCGGGTCACGGATTTCATTCAGAATGGGACATGGCACATTCCTGACATCTTCTATAGAACGGACCCTATCTAGTCAGTCAGATCAAGCAGCAATCCATTCCTCTAAGGCCTCATCCTGATGAGATATTTTGGCATCATTCAACTGATGGTCGTCTCACTCTTACTGTGGCTTATGATCACATCCGCACTCACAAGCCAAGACTGCAAGCTTTTGAGAAAATCTGGAAACCTTTCATCCGTCCTAGCAGGTCATACATTGCGTGGAGACTTCTGCATAATCGTCTCTCAACAGATGACAATTTAAGAGGTATCATCACGGTTTCTTGCTGTTCTCTCTGCTCGGCTCCTCCTCACAACGAAACAGTTCCTCATCGTTTCTTCAATTGTTCTTTTGCCTTAAGTTTATAGGGCTGGTTGGAGAATATTTTAATATAAGCTTGCCAAAATCTCTAGAAGGGATGCTGGATTGGATTAACAACGCATCAATGAGCTGTCAAACAAGAGACATTCTTTTGGCTGCTATAATCTCTACAATCTGGGTAATCTGGAAATGCCGTAACACCATCCGCTTCGAACATGTGGCAACCCCAATTCAGCGCGCCATCGCCTTAACCAAAAAGCTCATTTCTGAATCAGGATTCCTTATCACGTCGAGTTTTGGTTCTAATGCGGGTGAACTTCAGATTCTGCGTCATTTTGGTCTGAAAGCTCAACCAAAACGAGCTCCAAAAATTACAGAGGTACGCTGGCACTTACCTCTTCGTAACTGGATCAAAATCAATACGGACGGATCTTCTTACGGCAACCCAGGGGCAGCTGGTTGTGGAGGAATCTTTAGGGACCACAGTGGCTCAGTTATGGGCTGTTTCGCTGAATACATTGGAGTAATGAATGCTGTATATGCAGAATTTTTAGCGGCAATTCGCGCTTTAGAGCTAGCCCAAAAAAAGGTTGGAGAAACTTATGGCATGAATGCGACTCCACTCTCGTAATTCAAACTCTCTGGGGTAAATCAAAGCCCCCTTGGAAGCTAAAGACAAGATGGGAGAATTGTATATCAACCCTCGACCCAAACAGGTTTCGTTTCTCCCACTTTTTCAGAGAAGGTAACACTTGCGCAGATGCTCTTGCTAATTTGGGTTCCTCATCATACGCTTCTAGTTGGTGGGACACTACTCCATCTTTTATTTCTAGAAATGCGGGTCGGGATAGATTGGGTCTTCCATATTTCCGATTTCAGTAATGCTATTTTCCATTGTTTAGTTGCTTTTTTTCAAGAGTGCTGTTATTGAGGCTCCCCTTTTGGTTGGGGGGCATGCTCAAAATTTGGGCCTTAAAGCCCAAGTTTATACCTTCCCTCATTTTGTGTTTTTCCCAGGGGGGGACTCCCCCTCACAAAAGACAACTAAACCCTAATAAAACTTGGTTTTCATGTTGAGTATTCCCACCTTCACGGTTCCCACCTTGAAAATTCCCACATTCATGAACTCCACCCAACAGTAATAACGGCTCAACTATTCGACAACCAACGATTGAAAACGTTTTTACGAATGTAAGCTCGTTATTTGAACAAACATATATCAAAAACATGGAAGAGAATGAAGTTGTCAAAGAAGCTCCATTAATGGAGGAACAAACATCAAAAAATAATTTTGATGAGGGTATTGGGTCTTCAAATCCGGTTAAAGGCTCATAATCAATAACATTCGAGGTAATATAACTTTATAATATCCGTTTTTTATTTTTATTTTTTCTGTAAAACGAAACCCGAAAAAAAAACCCAGCGAACTAAAATTCGAGCAAATCATGTTCAAGACGAAGAACTTTTTCGATAGGAATCTCTCAAATTTAATCAATATTTTCGACAGAAACCTCTCGAATTTTAGAATGTTTGGATTTCAGTTCAAAAATTGCTAATGTTCCCCACAAACCCAACTAATCAGTTGAAAAACGACAGGAATCAGTCGAAAAATGCTAACCAAATCCATAGAATGTCCTCAAAAAGTTTCAATAAATTCGACAGGTTTCTGTCAAATGGGAGAACCTCCCCCCAAGTAAAACTGACCATGCCCCCTAACCAATGGTGCCCCCTAACTGAGCATGCCCCTCATCCTAACCAGGGAGCCCCAATAACAGCAATCTTTTTCAAAGCTTATTGTACTTTGTCTCGATGGAGGTTAAGGCTATAATGTCCCCCTCTCTTGGTTTGTTTGTTTTCTTCTCTTTCAGTTAATAAATTGCTCCTTTTGGAGTTTTGATAAAAAAATAAAAAAAAATAGTGCTCATGTCCTATGGGGGTTGGTCTCTCTAAAGGTACAAAATTCTATTTTTGAGACTGTATTGAGCAGACACCAACAAAAGCATAGCATCCTTTATTCTTTCATGAAAAGTTTGTTGTTACAAAAAGCTTGCTAAAAAGAAAAATGTTAAAAAGCAAGCAAAAGACAATTTACCTCCATATGCAAATAGTCATCCTTCCACATTTTGTACAGAATTTTGAGTGTTTCCTTTTTGTCCACGAAAGTTGTATCTGCAATCTATAAAGAACAAAAAATAAGGCAAGATATTATATCAAATTCCTATCAACATAATTATTTGAAAAACATTTTTTCTTTTAACATGACGGTATGAAATATTCAGAGCTACAGAAAACGAGAGAGAACAAGGATTTTTGCTCAATGTTTCCAACAGTGAAAAACTATTGAGAAGACGTACACTATTTCAAAATCTTGCGAGAGGTAAAAGATAGAGAATAATAAAAATAAACAACTAATAAAAAAAGACAGTATTAAACATACGCTTATGCTTTTTCCTTATTTTTCTCTTGGTGGCTTAAAGCTGAAATCAACACAAGAACGGCGATTATCTCCTCACTTAACTAAGGAAGCACATGAATCTCTCTTGGTTAACATCCAAAGACAAAGAAGATATCGACCAATACAAAATCAAGTATGCAGTTTTATTTCCCTTTACTTAACTGAAGCACTTCCCATAAAGAATAATAGATAGTAAAGACTTCAACACTTTTTCAATTAAAAATACTTGATAAAATATAGTTATTTCAAATGCATAAAAAAATATTAAGCAAATATAATAGTATTTTAAGATTCCTAGCAACCATCAAACCATGAAATGACGATTTAAACCTCAAGCAAATGAAAATGGTATTGTATTCTTTGAGCTAACAATAGACAATGGAAACCTGGTACCTAGAATGAGAAAGAACCGCTTTCACAATTCTCCTATAATGAGAAATTTCTAATTTTCTATAACAAAAACTTAAATGCATGTTTTCTACTTCTAAGCTAGTAAGTACTAGTAGGCAGCATGTGCAAAAGGATGATTATATAATTTAGGATGACAAATACGTGAAACTTGTGTTTGTGATCTACACATTAGACTTCTCCTTGTGGATTGACAAAAGTCAAAGCTAAATGTGGAGCCACAGGAGTGAGATGACCTTTATAATGTACAAGAACTCGTAAAAAGCCCTAAACGAATAGAAAATACCCTAGTACTCTTTATCCCTTAATGGAAGAGTTAGTTTCGAAGGGTGAAGTTCTTTAAAAAACTTCATTTGGGACATTGGTTTAAGATAGACTTGTTAATACGTTTTCATGAGCCATTTTTAAGTTTACATCCAGAATGTGTGGATAAAACATGAATGGTGTAATCTTGTGCAATACCTTGCCAGCATTTCTTACATGATTTGCAAGAAGTTACTACCAAAGACATAGTATGCCACCAGGGGTCAGAAAATGAACTCTAGGTGATATTTTTATACAGTATAGTAATTAATTCCTTGTGCATAAGAACAAAGAATATGGTAAAATGCATCAAAATAAACTGGATAAGAAAAAATCACATTAATGTAATAAAAATATTAGCAGATATTCTATATATCTAAACGATCTAACAGGGGAAAATCCCATAGTCGGGGTGTACTGGGAACAGGAACATCATGCAACTCAAGTATGATATATATATATATATATGATCTCTAAAGGCAACACTAAGGATAGGTGTTGGAATCTTATTGGTAGACCTCCTGGACCTAATCCTAATCTTTCACTGCCAGCCTCATCTAGTGCTCAATTGACTACTACAAACACCACAACATCTGGACAGTTAGGTTACCCTCCAGTTAGATGCATCCCATTCGACAGGGGGGCTTCCCTCTATGGTCATTTTTCCTGCGATGAGATTGAGAATCTTTCTTTGATTTATAGCACAAATGGATGGCTCATCTACTTCTTCAACAACCTCCAATCATGTATCTACTTACTTCATTGGATCTAATTATATGATTGACTCCGTGCTTCAGAGCACATAAACGGGTATTTCATTATTCATTTATTATAGGGAGAGTACTTGGCACTGGATATAAAGTGAATGGTAATTCCCTTCTGAATAAACCCCATCAGTTTCATCAGTCCTACAGTCTATTAGTAGTAACAGTGGTACTATTGTTAATAAGTAACAGCTTATTTTTGGCTGGGATGCTAGTTGTAGCAATATAACCCTTTAGTATTTGCTTTTGCTATTTCGTAGTTTATTTCAGTTAATTGCTATATTTAATTTCACCATGAAGTATGTGCTCTTGCCAAGTATATTAGAACCATTTCGCAATAATAAAAGTTTGTGTCCTCAATACTTAACATTTTGACATTTGGGGACCTTCTCCTGGTCCTTGTTTGGATGGGTATTCTTATTTTTGTTTATGACTGTACTGATGCACATGTGTATTTCTTATAAATCCAAAGATGGAATATATTCCATCTTGGAATTTCCATTAGTGAGTAAAAATAGTTCAGAAATTGTACAAAGGAAAAAAAATCATTTCCTTGGGTATTACATTTGCTGACCTTATTTAGTCTGTCTATCAAGAGGGGCAAAATACAGTTAGAAATAGAGAAAATTAGGGATTCGATAAATGTGTAAGAGAAGAATGGACTGGGAAGCTTAAAGTAATCACTCATTTGTTGTTTGGGGTGTAATTAAAATGGTTTGGTGAGATCCTTGCTTAGTGAGTATTTTCCCTGAAGGAGTGATTTCACCAAATTGTCCTCTGCAAGGATCCCTTTTATAGGTGATCATGCCAGCATGATCTGATACATAGGCTCATTCATGTATTCGTTTTCCTCTAGTCAACTTCCAAGAAAACCTCAGCAAACAAGAAATTACCTTATCTGTCTCAGCTAGACTATCAGCCTTTGATAGCAACCTATATATCCTATACGCATCCTTTCCATATCTCTTCAACACAATAGATTCTACCTGCAGTATTAAAAGAACAATTACTACTAGCATTTGGTGTTCAAAGATATCTTGATTTCTTGTTTGAAATCAAAAGAAGAAATAAAATTGATAATACGTATGCCTACATAAATTCAAATTTTAATACCTCATCGTTTTGAGCAATTTC
Organism: Macleaya cordata; assembly: GCA_002174775.1. Lineage (NCBI taxonomy): Eukaryota > Viridiplantae > Streptophyta > Magnoliopsida > Ranunculales > Papaveraceae > Macleaya > Macleaya cordata. The sequence goes on along the minus strand of MVGT01004341.1, from coordinate 235,303 downwards.
AATAATGTTCTTCAAATCTGATGCAATTAAAATACATGCACCACATTAGTTGGAAGGTAAGAATAGATTTATTTAGAAAAGATAGATTACAAATTCAATACTATTTTTACACATTGTTTAATTTTTAAAGCGAGAGTCTAGCATATTGTAAATAAGATAATCAGTACCAACACTATATCCCTCTTCTGTCCCTCTTGTGCTGGAATGACAACCCAATTGGACAAGGGCAGCTCTAACATGCTCTAAGGTCATGCTACGGCCTTCTTCACTTTTGATCACCTCTTCCAAAATTGCATCCATCGACAATGGGACTGAAAAGAACATCATTAGAGGAACAACTAACAAATAGCAAGTGTATGGAATTTGAGAAAAAATTGTCGTAACAAAAAAGAGAAACAAAATAAAATCAGGTCATTTACAATATAACCCTGAAATCTTAACATCTCAAAGTAAAATGGTTAATGAAACAGCAAGAAGAAACAAAACCAAAACCATGCATTCCTCTGTTATGAACAATTTCATGATTAGAATCAATTACAGTTATCCAAAAGCACATGTACGTCATGGTTTGCCAGAACGTCCGATCACATCACAGATCGCCCGGATTGGAACAAACTTGGCAGGCACCAACCCATCCGGCCTATGTGCCTTGTGAATCACATAGGACCGTTCCAATCAAGGCTTGACTCGGTTGGATCATTCAAGAATCGTTTGGATCGTCCAACTCGGTCGAGCCAGATCGGACGATCCTGACCCGTATGAGACCAGAGAGAGACTGAAACTCCAGAAACAAGCAAAGGGATAGGAGCTTTATAGTCATGGTCGATCAACCCTAGAAATAAAGAATTTAAAAAAAAATATACATGAATTTTGATTTAGAGATTGCAATGATATTTTGATTAAGGTAAAACTTTAGAGATTGCAATGATAGGGAATCCTTTGTAATCATGGCCGATCTTGAGAGAGAGAATCATTCACAGAATCACAGACATGTGAAAGGGCCAAAACACTAAGGGGACATGAGACGAAGCTCGTAGGTTTGCCAAGAAACAGAGCTCGATCTTTTGTTCTTCGCATTTCAACTTTGTTCGTAGTCCCTAATAGCGATATCTTTCTCTTAGAAGCCTTCAAACGCCCTTCGAATATCAAATCTAAACCTGAGTTTCAAAATCAAAACCTGAAACCCTACTACTTCATCTTGAAAACCTAAACTATTTATGCCCTTAATAAAACTCTAACCCTAATTTTTATCTTAAACCCTAACTCCAATCCTCACAATCTGAACTGTAACCTAATTTACATAGCATTAAACCCTAGCTCTGCCCTAGTTTCTCTTCTTTTTTGCATTAAGTTGATAACAGATCAACAAGTTTTCCATGGCTACATACAGTGAAAGGGCTTTGAGATGAAGGTTTTTTATTAAGAACATGGAGTGGTGTATGGTTTTTTTTTATAAGAGGGGGGCCTGACAGCATGGATATTCATGCTAGGAAGGTACAATTTTATTTTACATTCTAGTTAAGGAAATAGGTCCCGAACAACTATCTTTCACAATCCAGTCTTCCTAATAGTCATCATAAGTTTCTTAAGTTGATTATAGATGAAGTATTGTGACTGTGGCATAGAAGTTCCATAATTTGTCGTGTTCAGTGCACCTTTATTGGAGCCAAAAAATTTCAACAACTCGACCCAAATTTGTATTAAGTACTACCGTGCTTCTAAATTGTCAGGTAAGTCCTCTAAAGCTGGGGAGAGATAATAGGAATCACAAATAACCTCTGAAAACTTACCAAAGGAGGACACATGGGAGTCCTGCAATCCTCATTTGCCACAACATGGGTGAAGGCTACAAGTGGAAGCTTGAGTAATTATATTTGGGTTTCAATTTTGGTTTATCTGGAAGCCATAGGGTAAAAAATCTTAGGACTCATCCATTCAATACTTATCTTGCCACTTAAGATTTAAGCTTTCAGAAATTTTAGTGCTCCTAAACTTTGTGGTGTTTGTTATTTGTTATAATTATAGTATCAAAAATGTGAAAACTAAGGTTAATTAAGTGCTAAGAGCAAGTGAGAATATCTCATACTGATATAAAAAATAAAAGGAAAGAAAAGAAATATGTTTGAACACTGAACGTTGCAAGTAAGAAGACTTAAGTGAGAAAATATATTGCTTCAAAATAAGAATAGACATTTTACCCCTTTTGTGGAAAACCAAACACGTTCATCATCTCCCCCTCATATCTCCACAAACCAGCACTAAAACCCCCTCTTTCACAGCATAAACTGAAGAATCTACAAATTTTAGGCTTTTTTAACTCAGTTTTTTTAACACGTTGTTGGCTAAAAAAAAGTATAAAAGAAAGAGTGCATTCCTTTTCAGACATCAAAACTTTTTTGCCCAACACATTCACAACCAAATTCAGATTCACTCTTTTTAACAAAAAAAGGCCTTAGACATCTACTAGATGTAATAGTTCATTGACTAATTTATTGTTTATATAAGTAAAAAATCGTATTGCTAGTTTTACAAGGGTTATTAGAGGACGACGTCTAGCACTAGTAATATGGAGGGCCTTTTAGGAAACATATGGCAGAATCTTGAAGATTTTCTATTACTAAGGTTGTGATACGCACCTTTCTTCCTAGGATTGATTCCAAGAACCCCTAAAGTTTTTCTAGTTTACTTCTTTCATCCTTCTTCTCTTTCCACCATTGTTGTTAAGGCCCAACAGGCAACAGCCTTACCTTTCCTTCACAAACCTTCAAACAGGACATAAATTTCCAGATCTAAACCCTAGTTAAACATAAACATTGTTAATCCTCGAAAACAAAACTATTTCTTTACTTATGACCCTAACTCTAACTCTCATCCACCAAACCAACTTAATCCTTCCAATCTGAGCTCTAACCTAATTACCTTATCAAGTCCTAGTTCCTCGTAACCCTAGTTTCTTCTTTCCCCTGCATAAACCCCCCTGCCCCCCACATTACCACCAAAACTGCATGACTTTTAGATGAAAAATAAAACAGGGTCTTTAGTATAATCAAAAACTGAAGGGGATCTTTAGATGGCAATGAACAGGGAGCCAATTCTAAATAGTGGTTTAAAGAGATGAAGACCCAAAAAAAAAAAAAGTAACAGAAAGGGAGTGGTGTCATTAATGAGGTTAAACACGCAGAGAACCAAATGTGGCCATTTAAAATGGTGGCTGATGTTGAAGCACAAGGTAACAAAGGCATGGAAAATCTCTAGAGGCAGATCGGGAGTCTTCTATAGAATATCAAAAGTCATGTGAAGGAGATTATATGACGGTTGTAGAGGAGCTGAAGTACCACTGGTAAAACACATATGTGGAATAAGAAACAAAGGAAAAGAAGAAAAGCAACAGATGAGAGAGGAGATGACTAAAAATTTAACACTAAAAACAAAATAAACAATACTAACTCCAATGCTCCTCTTTGGGTATCCTCAAAGAAAAATACACTAGAGAACATTACCATCTGCAGCTTTTCATGCAACCTCCTCTTTTAATTAAAGAGTTGCTTTATTTCCCAAACATTCTATCTTCCAAGATGTAACCTCAGAGAGGATAATTGGCAGTCATCGTGAAATCAACAGACTATTTCTTCACAACATCGAATCACCAAGTGTTGTCCCACTCCTAGTAATTAATATCAAATAATGCTGACATTATCGTTTTTGTCACATATCTCTCAACTTTGTGTTGTTTACTTCCTAGTTTATTGCTTTCACACAGTTGAGCTTTTTTTTTTTTTTAGTTTATTGCTTTCACGCAGTTGAGCTTGCAACATGAGGTTTATTGCTAAACAATGCCGTACATTTTTTTTAAGAGGGTGTTTGGCAACACAATAATAAGTAACTTTTCTACTTATATAAGTCAAAAAGTAGAAAAGCATATATGGAATGCAAAAACAAAATGACTTATAAGTAGAAAAGTTCCTTTTATCCAAAGCAATTTTTTTTTGCTTTTGACTTGTGAGAAGTTACTTTTGCCTCGAGTTGCGCATTAAGTTTGTCTTTTTCTCCCTTAAACAATTAATGGTCTCCAACAAACTACTAACTTATTTACTTATAAGTTAGTACTTTGCCATATAAACTTCTCCTAACTTTTGACTTCTCAAAAGTAGAAATGCTTCTATAAGAAGCATAAGCACTTTGACTTATGGTTGTCAAACACCCTCTAACTAAGCCTCCGTACATCTTTTTTAATTTAGTAGGAATGAAACAAAAGTTTCATTTGCTCTTGTTCATTTTGATGCGTGGCATCATGCTCCTGTTACATTTTATCATTATTCTATAGTATTTTCGGATGATTATACTCATTCCATGTGGGTCCATATCTTGAAATCAATGGATTATGTGTTTCACACTTCCAAAAGAAATCATAAAATGGTTTAATATTGTATTTGAGTAATCTCTGAAAACATGGAGGTCTGATAACAGGGGTGAGTATGTTAACTTGGTCTTAAAGTATTATTATGTTTAACGTCGGATAAAGCACACAACTAAATGTTTTGAACTTAATACATCTCAACAGAACATAGTTAAGCAAAATGAAAACTTAGCTACATTCTCAAGGGACTACTGTCCTCTTTAGTACAAATGTTCCAAATAGTACTATTTTGATGCTATTATTTTGTCGCCATAGCTACGTTATATCATATGCCTTCTAACATGCAAGAATTGAAGCAAGCTCACTGGGATGCAGTGTTTGCATTTCAAGATATATGAAGAATTCACTAGGTAAAGGATTAACTACGAATCAAGTTGGAGATGAATGATATCTGTGCTACAACCTGAGAGAGTGTTGGTTTGTTATTTATAGTACATTCAGTACTTCGATACTTCCTATGACGTAGACTAAAGTCGGCAAAAGTAATCGATTTGCCTACAAAAAGAAAATTTGAATCAAATTCGTTTATGAACTATGGTATCAACCAGAACCCAAAGAATTTCATCTCTCTCAAACAGAAATCTCCCTCATCCTCCATCAAAACCGTCTTACAAAAGAAAGGCTAATCCCTTTAAGTAAGCAAACTAAGCCCAATTCAAGAATGAAACTGATGGAGATCTTGTTGATGGATATCGTGTTTATAGGCGTAGACGTAGATCATAGGAGTTTTATGTCATTTAGTGTTGTCTTAGGGGTATTTTGATCATTAGGAGTATTTCGTTATTTGTAGTTGTTTAAAGGGTATTTTGGGTAATTCAGTTTAGTGTGGGGTGTTGTGGGAGTCGTGGGTAGTGAATGGAGTAGTGGTAGTTATTTTTATTATTTATTTATATTATGATGTGTTGTGAGAGACGATTAGTATTGATGAATGAATGAACTGTTGTCTTCTTTCCCAAATTACTCCCAAATTCCTCTGGTTTCCTCTACTTTCTTCTTCCTTTTCTTCTCTATCTTTCATTCTATTTCTTCTCCTTTCTTCTCCTTTTTCTTCTTCTTCTCTTTCTTTTCTCTAATTTCTGTGCAGGTTCTACATTAATTTGGTATCAGAGCTAGGTTTTCAGAGCATAGGTTCAGTCCATCTTGTCTTCTCCATTAACACCATTCACTTCTAACAACAGTCACCAGCATAATTATACCAACGAGCAGGCTGTTTCAGACTTAAGCGAGAGAAACAAAAAGGAGTTCAGCATCAACCACCACTGAGCAGAAAATTGTGATAAAGAATAGAATTCTGGGTTTAATAAAGGAGAAAAGGAATAGAGATGGAAGGAGCAGCGAGAGGGTACAGCAGCAGCAGCAACAGAGCAGCTTGAGCTTCAACATCTTCTTCTCCAGCACATCGTGTATATATACTCCGGCATCTTCCCCGACATCTTTCATCGCTGTCGATCACCACCATCCTCACAAGCTCCATACGCAGGAACCCAACTTCGTGAGAGGCTTCCATCTTCCTTTCCTTTTATTTCATTCTCTCTCTTTTAACTTTCTTCTACTGCTGTTTTATTTTGACCTAGACTTTTCATGGTTCTGGACCCTTACCACAACAGCTTCATTAAATATTCTTAGCCTTTAAAGCCCAGCCCACCTTATCATTTTGAAGCCCAACCTACTAACCTTAACCATTTAGCTCCAGGTCCATACATCTTAACCATCAGCCCATTAACAGAATCTAACCCTAACCCTAACCCGAACCTGACCCTAACTCGACCCTGACCCTAACCCGACCCTGACCCTAACCTGACCCTAACTCGACCCTGACCCTAACCCGACCCTGACCCTAACCCGACCCTAACCCTAACCTCAAAAAAAAATTTGAAAAAAAAAAAACCCTTTGTCTTACTCTCTTTCTTGTACATACTATTCCATTGCCTTATCATACTTCTTCTTTTTGGGTTTTCTTTGTTTTGGCATTCTTTATTTGCATGAGTATAGCATAGTATCATTTATTGTGTTCTGATTTCTAGGTGTACATAGTAGTAGTTTATATTTATTATTACTTGGCATTTTTGTTCTATATTGGCACATTGTCACCTCTTTCCACACTCACCATGGCTAGATCTTAGCATGGATTTTGTCCTTGGGCTGCCCAAAACAGCACGTGGTCATGATTCAATTCTAGTTGTTGTGGATAGGTTTTCTAAGATGGCCCACTTTATTCCATGTAGCAATACAGCTGACGCTTATAGGGATGTTGTTCGTCTCCATGGCTTACCTACTTCCATTGTGTCTGATAGGGACGTCAAGTTTGTTAGTTACTTTTGGAAGACACTTTGGCGCCTTTTTGGAACCCATTTGAAGTTCTCGTCGGCTTTTCATCCTCAGACTGATGGGCAGACTGAAGTTGTTAATAGGAGCTTAGGTACTCTGCTTAGGTGCCTTGTAGGTGAACATCCCAGAATTTGGGATTCCATTTTACCCACAGCTGAGTTTGCCTATAACAGTTCAGTCAATAGATCTACTGGCAAGAGTCCTTTCAAGATTGTCACTGGTTATTCTCCTCGCCAACCCATTGATCTTATTCCTTTACCCCCAGACTCTCGCCCATCTGCTTCAGCTGATACCTTTGCCCAGCTCATTCGTGACGTGCATGCCGATGTTCGACGGAAAATTGCATTAAGTAATGAGAATTATAAACTTGCTGCTGATGTTCATCGTCGGAATCAGGAATTCAATGAAGGAGACTATGTTATGGTTCGTGTTCGTTCAGAGCGTTTACCAAAGAATGCCTTTAAGAAATTACATGCTCGGGCCATTGGACCCTACCGAATCCTTCGTAGACTTGGGCCTAATGCCTACCTCATTGAGTTACCATCAACCATGCACATCAGTCCCGTTTTCAATGTCGAGGACCTCACCCCTTACCGTGGAACCTTTGTGCCACCTGTCTTACCTTCTGACCTATCCACGCGTCCTAGTCCCTTGCCCGTGCCTAGCCTCCCACCTTTACAGCCTCGACATGTTGACCAGATTGAGACTGTGCTTGATCATGAGATTGTTGCCTCTCCCGATGCTGGTTTTCAGCGTTATCTTGTTCGATGGGCTGGTCGACCAGATGCCGATGCTACATGGATTACTGAGGACGAGTTTAACCGCATTGATCCTGATCTATTGGAGCAGTACCGTTCTTTTGACTCTCCGGAGGCGAGTTTTCCTCAGCCGGGGGGAAATGATGGAGATCTTGTTGATGGATATCGTGTTTATAGGCGTAGACGTAGATCATAGGAGTTTTATGTCATTTAGTGTTGTCTTAGGGGTATTTTGATCATTAGGAGTATTTCGTTATTTGTAGTTGTTTAAAGGGTATTTTGGGTAATTCAGTTTAGTGTGGGGTGTTGTGGGAGTCGTGGGTAGTGAATGGAGTAGTGGTAGTTATTTTTATTATTTATTTATATTATGATGTGTTGTGAGAGACGATTAGTATTGTTGAATGAATGAACTGTTGTCTTCTTTCCCAAATTACTCCCAAATTCCTCTGGTTTCCTCTACTTTCTTCTTCCTTTTCTTCTCTATCTTTCATTCTATTTCTTCTCCTTTCTTCTCCTTTTTCTTCTTCTCTTTCTTTTCTCTAATTTCTGTGCAGGTTCTACATTAGAAACCTACTCTAGGAAACTCATTAAAAGAAACATCAAAAAGATAAAAGGAAAAGGGACTGGCAGCAAGGGTTAAATTGTAGCAGGTCATAAGTGGTCCCAATGGGTATGTGCCTTGGACTCGCTATGGGCCAAAATCTGATTTACGTCATACTAATACCTTACATTTGTTAGAAATTGTAGGTTTTGTTACTATTTAATAAAAGTATCCTTGTAATGCCAGAACCTATGCATATTAATGGAAGCCCCAATATAACATTTCCTCTCCAACATGTTCTCTCTCTTCTATTCTTATCTTTCTTTATTTATGGTTTATACTTTGAAATGAATATATAACTCCCAGGTGCTAGATGAGCACAAGAAAATTTATGCTACACCTGTCTAACTGATACGCATGTATTCCATGGCATCTACATATTGCACGTGGGAGTAGGAGTATTTGAAGTAGCTGTGCCATGTGTCTAAATAAGAGACTAGATCTCAACCACTAGAATAGTTGCTGGAGGTAGTTGGTGGGTCCATGTTTGTACCTGAGAGTAGTTGGTTATTTTGTTTGTTTAAGTCGAGTCCATTATCCTGTACGTAGTATGTGTTTGTAACCCATGATCCTACAGATCAGGGATTCTATCAATATTTAAGGAGGTTAACCAATGAGAACATGATCTCATTGGAGTGTTTTCGTGACTACATCTTAACTGTAATCTGATTTATCTCTCCTTATCTCCTTGATATTCTCTTTTTCTCCCTCTTCTTCTCCCCATTCTTCTTTCCTTTCACCACAGGCAAAAACAAGGGTAAAACACACTTATTACTAACATACAACCTGTGTCTACACAAATTGTTCTTTATGCTTGTTTATGTGGCTCTCCAATCCCTGTATGTGATCTTTGTTCTTATTAAAAGTAGGTATGTTTGTTTAAGAGCTTCATTTTGGTTCACTTCTCATTAGTACCAACTGAATAGTGACTTGAAACACCATCCTTCTTTTGACCTTAACAATTATGAGTATACACCAATACATAAATACATAATAGATACTAGTATACTATATTTCAGTATCAGATTCGGTTCATTGAATTCTAAATTTGAAAACTATAGGACTCCAATAACAAGAACCATGACAAAAGTAAAAACTTAAAACCTTATCAGGTGTCACCTGAATTTTCTGTTTTAACTTTTTTCTCCGCCCTTCTTGTTCCATCCAGCATTGCATTTAAGACAGTTACAGCTCCATCATCTAGTCGTGTCCTCACATTTGCAACACAAGCCTAGGATGCACACAGACATTTCATGTATATAATATTTTCATGTTGCACAAAGCATAACACTATATTTAGAAAATTGACAGAAAAATAGTACGTAAATCAAAATAACTTAAAAAAAACCTAAAATAACAATGAGATAGAAATATATGGCAATCGACAGATTAAAACAATCTAAGTTAAAAATGCCTACATTTACAATGTTCACTTTACATAAAATAGGCAATCAAAAAAGATTGATGTTGATATCTCTGAGGCTACTAACTAGAAGAAATACCCCAAAATAACAATGTTCAATTGCATATGTTCTTTTCTCCACAGATAATTTAGTCATCAATTTCATCTTGAAAGCCAAGAAAACAACAAGTGGATAATTACAACAAGTAACATGTGAAAGGAAAGGAGAAGAAAGCTTTATCTCAGTTCAACCTACTGGGAAGAGAATTTGAGCTCTCAAATCGATACCATTCATATGTTAGACACGATAAAAGCGTCATGGGCCGTAGGCCCCTCTCTTCTGTTTCCTATCTTGTTAATTTTGCTTTATCCTCATGGGTTGTGGGCCCCTTAATCCCTTTTTTTGTGTTTTATTAGTTGTGGACTTTGTCTGTGTGGGCTAATTTGTCGACGAAGCTGAATGCTATGATTGAAAATAGTCGATGAACCTCGAATCCACAAGGGACTTAATCTTGAATCCACAATAAAGGATAAAATAAAAACCATTAATTTAATTAATTGAATAGTTCAATAATTCAGTTTTGTTTTTGGAGCTCCTAATATAAAAAATTCTCACATTGCAAATCAGAAACCTATTAAAACATTAAAAAAAAAAAAAGAAAAAAAAAACTTGTTGCCTAAGTTATGTACTAGCTAAAAGCAAATTAGACACTTCCAGACTGTCAAAATATATCCTAAACAATCAAAATTGGATTTATTATTTATAGTTTTTTTTTTAAAACTGAGAAAGAATATATTGAATAGAAAATGGGGTTAAAAGAGGAGAATATACAACAAGGAGAAAAGTCAACAGCCCTTATCAAAGGGACTGAACTACTAACTCCCAACGAAAAACGAAATCTTCAAAATGATATCCTTTTACAATCCAAGTAAAAGGATTGTAAAACTATTACTGAAATACTATTACTTGTTAAAATAATCCAAGGCATAGTTATAATGGTTTTGAGACTTTTGACCCAATCTCGGAGGCTCTAAAGCTCGAAAGAAAAATGAAATAAATACAAATATCTCGGCCCATTAAAATATGAATAAACACACACACGCACAGAAAACATAAACAAAACCACAAAGACAGTACGCACAGTCAAATTGGGAAAAAGCAAGTGACATTATAACTTCTTTATGTTAAATAGCTGACAAGAGAACACAAACACATCTTTCCACCATACAGTAACACAAGAAGGATGAAACCAAACCTCGTGCCTCAGATGACGAACAAACTCTTCAAAATTGGCACGCCAAAGAACCTCTTTCTCACAAATTGTAGCCATGGCTTCTCTATCCATCTCTAATGCCTCATGCTTACGCTGTAACATCAGAAGCAAAACAAGTAAAAAAAATTACCGCAATCAGCATTGTTAAGACAAATAAGTTAAATTAATAACGAAGAATACCAACCTTTTCCCCAATGCTTGTGGAAGGATTCCCCTCACTTTTAGCTTCAGCTGTTACATCAGTTCCACTATCTATTACAATTGCAAATCTTTCTCCGTCAGAAGGAGCAGCGACTGTGATAGCCCGTTGTTCTACAGTCTCTTCTTCGACCAACTATAATCGTGAACCAAAAAGACAGTGAAATATAACAGTTAGACGTTCGATTCAATATTCAAAGTTGTACAAAATGAAAATAAAAAGAAACAAAATTGACAAGCGGTAGGAACATTCCGATACCATTCATGCATTGTATCAAAATGTATAGATACGTTTCGAAACGTTTCAGCTGAAAAGGTCTCGGGTTATTCAACTAACCAAAAAATTCGATCGAAACGAGATTAAAGTTCCCCTGAATCAAATAGCAAGTACACAAATTCAGCTGACAAGAATTGTTATATGCCACCAGCACAGAGGCAGATTCTCTTTCATTCTCAAGAAATTTATTGAGAAATAACAAAATTGTCGGAGTAGCATAATAATAGCTCAAGCTACCATCATAAAACAATTGCCAACATAGCCATCAATCTCTAACCGGTGGCAATTTCCTGCCGAACTGAGCTCACAAAAGCACGATGGAAAAACTACAGATATATTTCCCTTTCTTAATAGATTAACTGCCTCTTCAAATAGCTCTCTTCTTGATGTAGAGAGCCATAAATTTGCAGCACTTGAACTCCTATAGAATTGAAAAGCACTTAAAAACCTTAATCATGATCCCTAAAGGTATCAATAGAGAAACATGTGGTTGCTAAAATGGAAATGGGAACAGGAGGAAAACGTGAGAAATGGAAATGCAACAACGGTGGCTGGTTTCATTATCCTTAAATCACCTATGTATCAAAAAGAAATGTTATCCATGAATTTCCTCGGTTTCAGAATGTGCTTCCCATTTTTTACTGGTCTAGTTTCGAAAATCAAGGCACAGCCTCTCTTCCCCTTAGGTCGAAGCTTTTCAACCCTCCTCCCTGTCTCAGTCTCAGGCCAGAAAATGGAGAGCAGGGTGGTCTCGGTGGGAAGCAAAACCTTCGACCTGAGATGGTTTGGTGAGGAAGATGGGTTGGAGATTTCTGAGAAAGGTAGGGGCTTCAATGAACACGCGAAATTGGGTCCCAAGGCTGCTAAGTGGCTTAGATGGTTGCTGGATGGAGAATCCAAGATGAGGGAAGGATCGGGTCTCCCGGCAACTTGCTCCGAGAAGTCATCAAGGTGGCTAGCCGAACGTCTAGAGAATAGAAGAGGCCAGTTTATTCGTTTGTCGGATACTGCGAGTAAAGCGAAAAAGATGGTCTTTTTGTGTTTTCCGGCGGGTTTTCGAGGCAGGGACTGGGGTTCGGTGGCCTGGGGTCTGGATAGATGCTTCGACGGTTTCAGTAGGAACAAAGGAAGTTCTCAGTTTGCTCGTGTTCAGTACCCTGCCATTAAAGAAGATGCTGCGGGGAAAATACAGACCACTCAATCGACTATGTGCAAAGAGATAGACGGCTTTGGCAAATGGTCGAGGGCGATTGTGGTGAAGGTTTTTCCAGATGATATAGCCTGGATGGACGTCTCATTGAGTATTTCATCCCTCTTGGGAGGGAAACCGGTAGAAGTCTTGCCTTTTGATAGGGGAAGAGCAATATTCATTCCGGAGTCAGAGTATATTGCCGATATAATCTTGAAAATGGGGAACGTGGGGTGCCTGAAGGGTGGTGTGGAGTTCTCTCGGTGGCGGCCGGAGGTGAACGCAGTAGCGGACGCAATCGAGTCTAGATGGATCGCCTTTAGGGGGGTCCCATTTCATCTATGGAAGGAATCGACTTTCCATCGACTTGCAGAATCGGTGGGTAAGTTGGAAGAAATTCATGATGACACCTTAACGGCCCACAATATTTCGGAGATCATCCTGAAAGTGAGAAGAAGTATCTTCTCCCCATTACCGACGTCCTTCCCGTTAGTTTGGGACTCTTCAGTCTCTACGGTACTAGTTTCAGTACCGGAGACGGTGGGTATCCTGAAGATCAACACCGGCGACCTGGCGTCATATCCGAGAAGGCAGGAGGAATTACCGGTTGGGGATGGTCTTCCTAGGACTCTTCAGGGGAGCAGAGAGACCTTACATGTTTTTGGGGAAAAAGTACGTATGCAGAGGGAACAGCTATCTGCAGAGACGGCAGAGACCAGTAATGCAGGCATGCAAAGACAGGTTGGAGGGAGTACGACGCCTATTTTTGATTGGAGAGAGAAGAAGAAGCCGCTGAATGCTGAGGTGGAGGAGGGTCGCACTACTGACAAGTGTACGCAAAGGGAAGGGATTTGGAGGAGAAATCGTAAGAAAAGGTATAGGCAACGTAGGAGGAGGAAGCTGGTTGAACTTAAGGCATCTCAGCCTCAAAACCGGCCCAGTTGCAAAGGTGGTGGGCCTGAAAAAGAACCGGAGGAGGGGGAGCCCAGTAAGAGCGTGTTGGTGGGTGAGAAGGAGGCAGACAGGCCCTCTAGTCCTGTACTGCTCTCGTTTCATGCAGACCCAATGGGCTTGGACCCCTTTGAGTCGCCAAACCCAGCTCCACTTACCCTTCTTGACAACTGTTCTAACCCTAAGAGTTCTGCCGGACCCACCGAGGGGTGTGGGGTCTTATTAGGGGTTAATAGATTAGTGGAGTACGAAGACTCCTCGTCGTTCTCGGGGAAGGGAGGAGAGGAAGAAGCTTCAGTCCTCTGTTCGAGAAAAGTTTCTCCATTAGCGGTTGGGAGCGTGGAGATCTCGTCGGCAACAATCTCAGGTAGGGATCAGATTACACCGTGCAGATCGGCTGATGGGAAAGGGATTCTGCAAACACCAACCCCATCACGAGTGTCAGATACGCAAGCATCTTCCAAGCTACCGATGGCTGAAAATCAGGACCAGGAGGAATACAAAGAGGCATTAGTGCTAGGGTTTCGACTTGGTTTCTCTTGTGCTGGTAACTCAACAAGGTGTAAGGTTCTGCTTCAGCATCTTGGGGTGTGGGAGGAGGAGAACCTTCAAAAGGGAAACCCTAAGATACTGATGAGGGAGGAGTTGGACCCTCTGGGCACTGGCTCGTCTGTGCCAAGCCAGGTGGAGGTCGCACTGGAAACTTGTAGAGACGACGTGAATCTTAAAGCAGCCAGGGTGGCAAGGGAGGCTCGCAGGTTAGAATGTTCACTTACAGAGAAGACTGGAGCTGGAGATGGGGGAAGAAGAGGAAAGAAAGGACGGGGGGTAGAAGGTGAACAATGATACCACGCATCCTTTCATGGAATATTAGGGGTTTGGGTACGATCCAAAAAATTTTGGCGGTCAGGAAAGCTATTCGCGACTGTCGGGCTAATCTGGTGGTCATTCAAGAGTCGAAATTGGAGGTGGTTACGGTGGAGTTAGTTCGCAGATTATGGGGAAGACACAGGGTTGGTTGGGAGGTGGTACTAGCTGTCGGGACTTCGGGGGGTATAATCTGCATGTGGAATCCGGATGAGCTGGAGGTCGAGACGGTATTGCCAGGTGCTTTCTGTCTCTCTCTTATGTGTTCAGCTATCCAGGATGGTTTTAAGTGGTGCTTCACAGGGATCTATGGGCCGGCCTCTCGGTCCTGTAGAACTCAGTTCTAGGAGGAACTAAATGCTGTAAGGTTGTATTGTGATCTCCCCTGGGTTTTAGGGGGGGACTTCAACGTCATTCGGTTTTCTTTTGAGAAAAAAGGGGGAAGCAGGGTGACAAAGAGTATGAAGGAGTTCGCTGATTTTGTGAGCAATCATGGGCTGATTGATCTTCCTATTCAGGGCGGGTCCTTTTCTTGGTCTAATGGGCAAGCAGACCCGATAATGTGCCTGCTTGATAGATTCTTGGTCAATGCGGAGTGGGAAAGGAAGTTTCCGACTTTGCGTATCTCATTGCTCCCAAAACCTATCTCGGATCATCACCCGGTTTTGCTAGAGGGGGGTGGAGGTAAATGGGGGCCGCTTCCTTTCAGATTCTTCATGAGCTGGTTCTCGGAGGATTCGCTTATTAAAGAGTTGGAGGTTTGGTGGAATGAGACGACGGACGAGGGGTCGGCTAGCCTCAAATTCAGCAGGAAAATTCAAAGGCTTCAGAGTAAATTGACAGTTTGGAGTAAGGAAAAATTTGGCAAGACTAGTGAGCAGATCTTAGAGACAAAGGCAAGAGTGCAACAGCTGGACCTTATTGAGGAAGTGAGACAGTTAGGAGAGACAGAGTGGTGTGATAGGATCGAAGCTAAGGCTAAGTGGCAGCAGTTGACTATCATTGAGGCCCGAGATTGGAACCAGAAAGCGTGCTGCGATTGGTTCAAAGAGGGAGATAAAAACACCTCCTACTTCCATATTATTGCAAACACGAGAAGAAGGAACAATGAGATAACTAAGTTAGTGTGTGGTGATGAGGTTGTGGAGGATGTGGAGAGGATTAGGAAAGAGGCGGTTAATTTCTATTCTAATCTGTATGAGGAAAAGGAGTCGTGGAGACCTGGGGTGGAGGGGTTATCTATTCCGAAATTATCTGAGGCGGATAAAATAGCTCTTGAACACCCTATCTCGGAGGAAGAGATTCTGAAATCCATCAAGGATCTGGGGCAGGAAAAAGCCCCAGGTCCAGATGGTTTTCCTATCGCTTTCTTCAGGCGTGTTTGGTTCTTTATCCGGCTTGACTTTATAGAGATGGTGAGGGAATTTCAGGAGCTTGGGATTCTCGACAGGGACATTAATGCCACTTTCTTGTTTCTCATTCCTAAAAAGGCTGGGGCTAAATCATTGAAGGATTTCAGGCCAATCAGTCTTTTGGGAGGAGCTTACAAGATTATTTCGAAAGTATTGGCTTCTAGGTTGAAAAACGTGTTGGACAAAATCATTGAGCCTTTCCAAGGGGCCTTCGTTGCAGGGAGACAAATTTTGGACGGGGTGTTAATCGCTAATGAATGTGTTGACTCCAGAAATAAGGAAGGAAAACCGGGGCTTATGGTGAAAATCGACATGGAGAAAGCCTACGACCACGTTTCGTGGGACTTTATCGACCACATGTTAATGCTGTTCGGTTTTGGTGCCAAGTGGAGATGGTGGATCCATGTGTGCCTATCTTCGGTCTCATTCAAGCTACTGATCAACGGGGCGGCTAAAGGCAAATTCTTCAGTTCTAGAGGGATCAGGCAGGGGGATCCTCTTTCTCCCTTGCTGTTTATCATGGTCACAGATGCTTTTAGTCGAGTGATGTCTAAGGCGGGGGACCAACACCTCATTGAGGGTTTTTCAGTTCAAGAAGGGGGGACAGTTATCTCACATCTTCAATTCGCAGACGACACTATCATATTCCTAGACAATTCGGTGGAACAAGTAAAAGTGTTGAAGATCTTGTTAAGATGGTTTGAGGCGGCATCCGGCTTGAAGATTAATTTTTCTAAGTCGGCGGTGTTTAGTGTAGGGGGCAGTCATAATACTCAGGAGCTAGCAAATTTGCTGGGGTGCACGGTGGAGACTCTCCCAACAACTTACCTGGGCTTGCCTTTGGGGGCAAGCTATAGAAGTATATCGTTGTGGGATCCGGTGATAGAAAGGTTCGACAAAAAGCTAGCTATCTGGAAGAGAAACCTGCTGTCTAAAGGTGGCAAATTAGTGCTGATCCATAGTACTTTGGCCTCACTTGCGATCTACTTCATGTCCCTTTTCACACTACCCGCGTCGGTAGCAAAGATTCTTGAAAAGAAGATGAGAGATTTCTTATGGAGTGATACGATGGAGAAGAGAAGACTGCATTGGGTGAGTTGGGAATGCATATGTTTACCAAAAGCTTGGGGTGGCCTAAATGTTAAAGATTTAAAAACAATGAATCGTGCACTCCTTGCAAAATGGCTTTGGAGGTTTGGGACGGAGAAGGACTCGGTATGGAGAAGAATCACTGTAGAGAAGTACGGTGTTTCTCATTTGAATTGGGATCCAGGGCCGAGAGTTCTACCGTATGGTTCTGGGGTTTGGAGAGGGATTACTAATATCGGCACAGATTTCAGAAAATGGATATCATTCGCAGTTGGGAATGGGAGGTCTGTTTTATTTTGGGAAGACAAGTGGTGTTCAGACGTAATCTTGAAGGTCAGGTTTCCGGTGATGTTCTCCATCTGCGAGAAGCAGGATGGAAGAGTGGCTGACTTTGTGCTGGGGGAGAACGGGAATATAGCGTGGAACATGCATTTTAGGAGAGATTTGAATGACTGGGAGGTGGACGAGCTAGGCGAGCTGATGGGGCTGATTGAAGGGACAACCGTGACAGGCGAGAAGGAGGATCAACGCAGATGGGACGGGACTGGTGAGGACTTTCGCGTTAGCTCAGCTTATTTGAAGCTCCTCAAGTCGTCCCCTGTAATGGTCTTCCCGACCAAATTGGTGTGGCGAAAGGAAACACCTTCAAAAGTGAACTTTTTTGTCTGGGCAGCCATCCTCGCGAAGATACCTACGCTGGACTCCCTACGACGAAGGGGTTTTTGCCTTCCTAACAGATGTGAGATGTGTGGATGTCACGAGGAAGCTGCAGATCATCTACTTATTCACTGCCCGGTGTCTAAGGAGATTTGGGACTTTTTTATTGGGTCTTTTGGACTCTCGTGGTGTGCTCCTCACTCTCCAGGGGACATTCTGCAAGAGTGGGCAGGAGTTAAGTTTTCGAAGGATGGCAAAGTCCTTTGGAGCCTTATCCCTCATGCGATCTTCTGGGTAATCTGGAAAACGAGAAATGATATAGTTTTTAACTCTAAATGCTACACTTTTCCTGTAATTTTACTTAAGGTGAAAAGTCTGTTGTACTATTGGGGTAAGGGGCTAGGAGTTCTAAAACAACTTTATTTCCAGGACTTTGTATTCAATTGGGGCACGGTGGTTCAGGTGCTTTAGTTCCTGCTAAGCACTGAGCTGGCCATTTTTTTGTATATCCTTCCCTCTTCTTTAATACATTTTTTCCCTTTTCAAAAAAAAAAATATTAGAACTGACAATGGTATGAATTGTCAGACACACATCACCCCCTTAATTTGTATGCTAATACATGTGATGCTTGTGGTCATATGGTGATGGTGGGAGTGATGAAAGTAGTGGTGTGAGTCCACTGATGGTGGTGGTTCAGTTGTGATGGTAACTATGATGATGATGAGAATGTTGGCGGTGGTGGGGATGGTTGTGGGTAATAGTGGCAATAATACTGTTGTGGTGGTGGTGGTGGTGTGATGATGTTGGTGCAGGTGGTGGAGATGGTAGTGGTCGTGTGGTGATGATGGCGGTTGGTTAATGGTGACAATGTTGATATTCGTATGGAGTGTGAGGTGGTGGTGGCAATGGTAGCACTTCTGGTGGTCATGGTATGATGGTAGCAATGGTGGTGGTAATTGTGGTGGTGGTGGTAATGATGATTATAAGGAAACACAAAACTGGGGGGGTTTGGACAAATCATAAAACAGATTGTCATTCTAATATCATTGATTATCTATGTTTGTTAACAATCACATTTTCTACACTACTAACAAATGATTACCACACTTATAATCAATTATTTGAGTGGTAATCAAACAGGCTAGAAAGAGAAGACCCTTTGGTCCAATGTGCCAAAAGAGTAGTAATTCCCCTTTTTCAAGTCAGCAGTTCCTGATCCTCAGATTTGCGAAGTGAACTCTTTAGTTTAATTATTTCTAAAACCTCAACAATTTTGCTTCTTTACCCAAAATTCAAATGTACTTCTTTAAATTCATCTAATCAAAAACCATCCACTTAAGTAAAACCAACTAATTAATTAGAAATCACTAATTCTACATCACAGATTTTATAAATTTCTCGAACTTTCAATAAAGTCAAACAAAATTGATCGATCACTGAAAAAAAAAAACAATTCAAAAAGAATTAACAGTAATCAAAGAAATGATAATCAGTTAACAAATCAAGCAAAGGAAGAACCTCAAATGCTTTGACATGGAATCCAGAGCTAAGTAGAGAAGATGCCAAGTTCAAACTCAGTTCATCCAAGCCAATGAAACTAACTATGCTTGGAGACGCCATTGAAGTGATCCAAAACAATACTCTTCTTCTGCAAGTCTCGGAATTGAACTTAGAGAGATGAACTAATAGTGAGAGACTGAGAAGAGAGAGAAAGAGGAGAGAGAGAGAGAGAGAGAGTGAGTTTTCTCCGGAGCGGAAATGGTGGCGGAAATATATATATAAAATACTAGTGGGAGGGGGGAGTAGGGACACACGAAATGAAATGGCACGCGATTTACCACGCGCGTCGTCGTCGAAATTGGAAAGATGTGAATTTGGGAAACGTTTAAAATTAGTACTACAATTTGTACCAGGCCCGTATCCATCATGATAAAACAAAAAGCAAACAGAGATTTGTTGCTTCTCCGAAAGAACGCCGTGGAGAGCAGCCAAAATATAAAAAATTACAAGGAAAATGCCATCCAAGGCCACAACATACATGTCCATTAGATATCATTCAAATGGCTGAATTTTAGTGAAGACATTGTTGTTAAACCACTATAAATTAATAAGGTTGGGACCCGTTAAATTTATTAATTAATTAAAGAATTAATTTATCGAGAAATATTTTCTCTTTTAAACTCAAGTTGAGACCAACAAAATGTATAAATTTAACGAGATTATTATTTTATCGAGCATTATTTTATAGAGGTTAGTAACCTTGGGATAGAATTTATTTTTTCAAGGGAATCAAAATTTTTCTTTCTTAAGGTTTTTTAAAAAGGCCCATGTCCTGCAAATAAACACATGGCTCGAAATGAGTTATTATTATTATTCTTACCTAGGTTATTCATACTCGCTCCAAACCATGAATGATCTATTCTAAGAGACATTTTCCGTGGAGGTAGTCAACAAAGATCTTACTAATCTAAAAAAATCAAGAATCAATCCACTAATAGGATGTTTGGATAAGAGATTTAAGTAGAGATTTGTAACATGATTTTTAACTAGTTTTCCACCAAATTTTTCGTCCTTACAAAATCCCTACGTATAATCCCTATCCAAACAGACTATAAAGTTATGTTTGGTCACTGAAAACCAAGCACAAACAAAATCTCAAATAATCACCGAATTGTCTGATGGTTGATTTTTGGTTTCCGCAGAAGATGGTGTGAGTGAGTCCGTGAACACCAACGGTCACAACTCTCGAGCACAGGTATAATCAAGCTTATCATCCGTGATGTTTTTTGGTCCATTGCGTCACAGATCCAAATTGTTAAACCAAGGAGGTTTTAGTGGCGCACTTTTATACGGAAATTCTGCTTCAAAGGCTTGGTATAGACGTCCCAAAACGTTCAATAAATGTTTGGCCTACTATTAAGTGGACCGTAATGTCTAGTTTTCTAACTACTGTGGCATCCCATGCGGTCTATTTGTATAGGCAATGCACAAAGGTCTCTGTTGAAATGAGGTGATGTTCCAAACAGTACTTAGAATACCACTTGATTTGATCTTTGTCCCCTCAATTTATTTGAGGTTGCTATTAAAGGACTGTCCACATCTATACGACATTTTAAAGGGTCACAGTGCCGACTGCTGAGTTTAAAGGGGTTACAGTACCGACTGCCCGGAGTGCCTTCTATTTTATATTTTTCATAAGATGGTATAGAGATAATTAAATTATTGATTTTTTGTGACGATTATTTTTTTATAGTTCAGACCGCCACATCATACCTACATGCCATGTACATATCGGAAATAAGTGGGATGCAGTAAGTTTTCGCATTTGTATATTTCTGCATGCAATATTTAATGTCGTAGTGCTTTTTAGACTGACCAACTTATAAAAGTTATGCCCGATGCTTATGTAGCTCGATCGATTCTACTGCCATGTAAGTTGGAAATCATTTCAAAATACTTTTGGAAGAAGTAAAGTGGTAGATCCCACCCTACCACATAAGCGTCTAGTACCAATATTATAAACCTATCGGTCCAAAAATTATTTATGGCGTCTACTTGACCCCACTAACCTGCGACTTGTTAGCATAAAAAATGAAACAAAGACGTAGCTTATTATATTGGATTTTGTTAACATGTGCCCTTAGGGCACATGATAAGCTTTTCGGTTTTGTGTTTTGTTTAGTTTCTTAAAGTTGTCCAAATGAGCTGATTTTTTTTATATGTATGTTATTTATACTATTTTGATCATATCTAAAAAAATCAGCTCAATCGGAGTCCTCTAGCACCCTCTAGCATCACAAATACTTAATTTAGACTTTAATAGTATGAATAAACGGCTGACATTTAAAGTGATTTGTTTAGAGGGTTAGATATCTCCAATTGAACTGATTTTTTGTTGACATCTTATAAATAATGATAATANAGGTTCTGCTTCAGCATCTTGGGGTGTGGGAGGAGGAGAACCTTCAAAAGGGAAACCCTAAGATACTGATGAGGGAGGAGTTGGACCCTCTGGGCACTGGCTCGTCTGTGCCAAGCCAGGTGGAGGTCGCACTGGAAACTTGTAGAGACGACGTGAATCTTAAAGCAGCCAGGGTGGCAAGGGAGGCTCGCAGGTTAGAATGTTCACTTACAGAGAAGCCTGGAGCTGGAGATGGGGGAAGAAGAGGAAAGAAAGGCCGGGGGGTAGAAGGTGAACAATGATACCACGCATCCTTTCATGGAATATTAGGGGTTTGGGTACGATCCAAAAAATTTTGGCGGTCAGGAAAGCTATTCGCGACTGTCGGGCTAATCTGGTGGTCATTCAAGAGTCGAAATTGGAGGTGGTTACGGTGGAGTTAGTTCGCAGATTATGGGGAAGACACAGGGTTGGTTGGGAGGTGGTACTAGCTGTCGGGACTTCGGGGGGTATAATCTGCATGTGGAATCCGGATGAGCTGGAGGTCGAGACGGTATTGCCAGGTGCTTTCTGTCTCTCTCTTATGTGTTCAGCTATCCAGGATGGTTTTAAGTGGTGCTTCACAGGGATCTATGGGCCGGCCTCTCGGTCCTGTAGAACTCAGTTCTAGGAGGAACTAAATGCTGTAAGGTTGTATTGTGATCTCCCCTGGGTTTTAGGGGGGGACTTCAACGTCATTCGGTTTTCTTTTGAGAAAAAAGGGGGAAGCAGGGTGACAAAGAGTATGAAGGAGTTCGCTGATTTTGTGAGCAATCATGGGCTGATTGATCTTCCTATTCAGGGCGGGTCCTTTTCTTGGTCTAATGGGCAAGCAGACCCGATAATGTGCCTGCTTGATAGATTCTTGGTCAATGCGGAGTGGGAAAGGAAGTTTCCGACTTTGCGTATCTCATTGCTCCCAAAACCTATCTCGGATCATCACCCGGTTTTGCTAGAGGGGGGTGGAGGTAAATGGGGGCCGCTTCCTTTCAGATTCTTCATGAGCTGGTTCTCGGAGGATTCGCTTATTAAAGAGTTGGAGGTTTGGTGGAATGAGACGNCCTAGAAACATTAATAAGACTGCTCATCTTCTTGCGAAGGAAGCTATGAGTAAGCATAGTTGTCATTTGTGGTTAGCTGATTTTCCTAGTTGTATATCGGGCTCTATCCTCTCTGATAAAGCCTCTGTTTCTTCTTAATAAAAGTTCTCTGTTCCTCAAAAAAAAAAAATATTAAACTAATGTTTCTTAAAAAAAAAGATATTAAACTAATGTTTATGGGATGTTATTTAATGGCGAATTATGAAAAAAAGAATAGCAAATAGAAATAAAAAAGGAATAGCAAATAGAATGACTAAGAGCAAGGTTCAAAATATCGTATCGATCGAATGTTTAAGTATGTTGAAAAACTAAAATATTCATCAAAATGATATACTATCGAAACATTAGAATTACGATACACCTGAAAAAATGATGAAACATTTCGATATATTAAGATATATTCCGATACATTCGGAAACATTTCGATACGATCAGAAATATTCTTAAACGATACAACCGGATACAAGAAACATTACGAATGTATCTGTTTGTATTGGTATGTATCGCGAAATAATCCGATACAATTCCAAATGATACGAAATTTTTGAAAAAATATAACTCAAGTAATGTTTCGTGTCGATAAGCGAACAACCGAAACATTATGAAATGATATGACGAGATTTTGAACCATGACTTTTCATTTTCATAATTTGGATGAGAGAGTACAAAAAATCTCCAGTAGTACTTTTATTTTTATTTTAAGCCTTNTGGACAAAATCATTGAGCCTTTCCAAGGGGCCTTCGTTGCAGGGAGACAAATTTTGGACGGGGTGTTAATCGCTAATGAATGTGTTGACTCCAGAAATAAGGAAGGAAAACCGGGGCTTATGGTGAAAATCGACATGGAGAAAGCCTACGACCACGTTTCGTGGGACTTTATCGACCACATGTTAATGCTGTTCGGTTTTGGTGCCAAGTGGAGATGGTGGATCCATGTGTGCCTATCTTCGGTCTCATTCAAGCTACTGATCAACGGGGCGGCTAAAGGCAAATTCTTCAGTTCTAGAGGGATCAGGCAGGGGGATCCTCTTTCTCCCTTGCTGTTTATCATGGTCACAGATGCTTTTAGTCGAGTGATGTCTAAGGCGGGGGACCAACACCTCATTGAGGGTTTTTCAGTTCAAGAAGGGGGGACAGTTATCTCACATCTTCAATTCGCAGACGACACTATCATATTCCTAGACAATTCGGTGGAACAAGTAAAAGTGTTGAAGATCTTGTTAAGATGGTTTGAGGCGGCATCCGGCTTGAAGATTAATTTTTCTAAGTCGGCGGTGTTTAGTGTAGGGGGCAGTCATAATACTCAGGAGCTAGCAAATTTGCTGGGGTGCACGGTGGAGACTCTCCCAACAACTTACCTGGGCTTGCCTTTGGGGGCAAGCTATAGAAGTATATCGTTGTGGGATCCGGTGATAGAAAGGTTCGACAAAAAGCTAGCTATCTGGAAGAGAAACCTGCTGTCTAAAGGTGGCAAATTAGTGCTGATCCATAGTACTTTGGCCTCACTTGCGATCTACTTCATGTCCCTTTTCACACTACCCGCGTCGGTAGCAAAGATTCTTGAAAAGAAGATGAGAGATTTCTTATGGAGTGATACGATGGAGAAGAGAAGACTGCATTGGGTGAGTTGGGAATGCATATGTTTACCAAAAGCTTGGGGTGGCCTAAATGTTAAAGATTTAAAAACAATGAATCGTGCACTCCTTGCAAAATGGCTTTGGAGGTTTGGGACGGAGAAGGACTCGGTATGGAGAAGAATCATTGTAGAGAAGTACGATGTTTCTCATTTGAATTGGGATCCAGGGCCGAGAGTTCTACCGTATGGTTCTGGGGTTTGGAGAGGGATTACTAATATCGGCACAGATTTCAGAAAATGGATATCATTCGCAGTTGGGAATGGGAGGTCTGTTTTATTTTGGGAAGACAAGTGGTGTTCAGACGTAATCTTGAAGGTCAGGTTTCCGGTGATGTTCTCCATCTGCGAGAAGCAGGATGGAAGAGTGGCTGACTTTGTGCTGGGGGAGAACGGGAATATAGCGTGGAACATGCATTTTAGGAGAGATTTGAATGACTGGGAGGTGGACGAGCTAGGCGAGCTGATGGGGCTGATTGAAGGGACAACCGTGACAGGCGAGAAGGAGGATCAACGCAGATGGGACGGGACTGGTGAGGACTTTCGCGTT
This sequence comes from Macleaya cordata, assembly GCA_002174775.1. NCBI lineage: Eukaryota > Viridiplantae > Streptophyta > Magnoliopsida > Ranunculales > Papaveraceae > Macleaya > Macleaya cordata. The sequence goes on along the minus strand of MVGT01004341.1, from coordinate 210,659 downwards.
AGCTCAGCTTATTTGAAGCTCCTCAAGTCGTCCCCTGTAATGGTCTTCCCGACCAAATTGGTGTGGCGAAAGGAAACACCTTCAAAAGTGAACTTTTTTGTCTGGGCAGCCATCCTCGCGAAGATACCTACGCTGGACTCCCTACGACGAAGGGGTTTTTGCCTTCCTAACAGATGTGAGATGTGTGGATGTCACGAGGAAGCTGCAGATCATCTACTTATTCACTGCCCGGTGTCTAAGGAGATTTGGGACTTTTTTATTGGGTCTTTTGGACTCTCGTGGTGTGCTCCTCACTCTCCAGGGGACATTCTGCAAGAGTGGGCAGGAGTTAAGTTTTCGAAGGATGGCAAAGTCCTTTGGAGCCTTATCCCTCATGCGATCTTCTGGGTAATCTGGAAAACGAGAAATGATATAGTTTTTAACTCTAAATGCTACACTTTTCCTGTAATTTTACTTAAGGTGAAAAGTCTGTTGTACTATTGGGGTAAGGGGCTAGGAGTTCTAAAACAACTTTATTTCCAGGACTTTGTATTCAATTGGGGCACGGTGGTTCAGGTGCTTTAGTTCCTGCTAAGCACTGAGCTGGCCATTTTTTTGTATATCCTTCCCTCTTCTTTAATACAATTTTTCCCTTTTCAAAAAAAAAAATATTAGAACTGACAATGGTATGAATTGTCAGACACACATCACCCCCTTAATTTGTATGCTAATACATGTGATGCTTGTGGTCATATGGTGATGGTGGGAGTGATGAAAGTAGTGGTGTGAGTCCACTGATGGTGGTGGTTCAGTTGTGATGGTAACTATGATGATGATGAGAATGTTGGCGGTGGTGGGGATGGTTGTGGGTAATAGTGGCAATAATACTGTTGTGGTGGTGGTGGTGGTGTGATGATGTTGGTGCAGGTGGTGGAGATGGTAGTGGTCGTGTGGTGATGATGGCGGTTGGTTAATGGTGACAATGTTGNATTTGGATGAGAGAGTACAAAAAATCTCCAGTAGTACTTTTATTTTTATTTTAAGCCTTCAAAATTAAAAAAAAAAATCTTTAAAATTTAAAATAATTTGAAGGCTCTTCAATTCATTTTACATATTTGTTTCTATGTCATCTTCGATAGCTAATTTTTAGAAAAAAAAAAAATAGTGTAATATAGTCATTATCCAATAGCTACTTTTATTTCAAATTTAAAATAAAAATGAAGAAAACTATTGTTGGAAAAACTTATGGGCACATTATACAAAAAAAAATATTCCTTCAAATTTGAATTAAAAATAGATCCTCTATTCGGAGTGCTCTCTAAGAGAGTATGGCAATATAAATTTATTTTAGGAAAATAATAATAGATTTTTTTCACCTTATGTTCAGACGAATTCTTCAATGAGTCGAAAAAATTTGCGTCTTAATGACAGTCTCCAAAATAAATTACATACAAACTTATTCATATTATGTATCATTTTAAAACTTTTGAATCCAATCAAAAGTTGGTTTAAAAGTTAATTATAAAATTGAAAAATCGAAAACCTTAAAATTAACTTTGATCAACTTTTTATTCGGTTCAAATTTTTAGAACCGTGTAATATTTTTTTGCGAAGATCCGCATAGTAAGAGGATCAATCCTCACATTGGGATCATCTCCACATGAGATCCAAAAATGAGTGTCATTGGAGTGTAAGAATAAGTTGGGCATCGATAAGATATCTAGATATCAAAGCCCAAATATGATTGGGCTTATCTTAATGGGCCGGGCTTTGGTTATAGGTTCAGGGCTTGTACTGGTTAGGCTAGGTTTATGGATGTCCCAATCTTTGAAACACATGACATTGGGTTGATTTGATTTATTTTGAGGATGATCTCCTTCTTATGTAGAACATCTTCATCAAAAATCATATTATTATAATAATTTATAATCAACTCCTCAATTTTTATTATTATAATATAATAAACCCCTTTAGAAACAATTGAAACTTGATGTCTCAATTACTGTTAAATTTCAACCAAATTTAGTAAGGGTTTAAATTTTTTATAATGATAAGATTTTCAGCGATGATGACTTTATTTGGTTCCTAAATCATCCTCGCCAATAAATCAACTTTTAATTCATCCCCCTGTGAACCATACAAATTTTTGCAGAAAACTTATGTAAAATGATCAGTGTTACATACATGGGAACTGATTTTCAAACAATTGCAACAGTGATACTCATAGAGGATGGAAGGAATTGAAAAACGATGAAATTGAGACTTGTGAGACAAAAGAAAAACGAAAAATGAAGGAACAATTAAAGATGAAGAAGAAAGAAGTTGGAGCTTAGTATGGGCAAGCTAGTTCAGGTTGGGCATTAGGCTGGGCTCTAGCTAGGGCAAGCCTAGCATAGAAAACCAGGACTCATGGCTGTCGATCATTTGATCATATGTGTTTAAAAAAAATAAAAATTGATCATATGTAGGATTGGGTTAAGGCCCAAAAAAAGGGTTGGGTTGGGCGAGAACCCAGCCATTTTGCGAAGCACACTCACAAGAATAAGAATCCTTGAACTGTGATTTGCGACATACAAGAAAGCCTCTAATATCTTATATCTACTAGCCCCTATATTCCGTGCAAGACACAGGAGCTTCTTTTAAAAAAAAATTAAAATTTTTTATTAGATAATTAGAAAATTTAGTTGTTTTAGATTGGGCCATATGTTTATAATATAAGTTTTTTTAACCCACACTTGAGAGAGAGAAGATTTTATTAGCCCAATAATAGATAATAGATTGTGCCATATATTTATAATGTAGGTTTTTTTAACCCACATCTAAGAGAGAAGGTTTTGTTAACCTAAGGCTTCTCCTATAGTATATTATAATAGATTTTTATCCATGTTATTTTTTAAGAGGTGGTGAAACTGCTTTAACAATAAGTAACTCGATTCTAACATTAATTGAATTAGGTATTAAGCTGTTAACAACAACATACATTACTAACTTAACAAGTTGATATAAGATTCAATTATTTCAATGTTCTTTCTACAATTTTATCTTAAAATCGCTCTCATGAGATGAAACTTGTGGTAGTTTTGAATGGGAAAGACTCGACTATCCTATGGCGTTTAAAGGTGCGCTAGCTTTGGATTGCAAACATAAGTATGCTCAACATAGAATGCCAGGGAATTAAAAATATCATTCGTTTTTATTGTGTTGTAATGATACAACTTATTTGGAAATTGCTTTATAGCATTCTTCATCGCAAGGATATGCCACAAATGCACAAGAATATGCCACTTATTTGGGTTTGGGCAAAAAAATTGATTGGGCTTGGGCCTACTAATTCTGGCCTAATTTCAATCCCTACTTATTAGGGAAGTTCAATGGGTACTTGAAAGCTCCCAAGTCTAAGGATGGGAGGCTCTCAGTGGACTATTCAAATCATGAGAACCCTAAGACTTACTCAGATTTAAGGAAGCTTAAAAATATGAATTTTAAGCTGGACTGTCCATGGGTTAATGGACAATTTATTGTTAAAATGCCTGAATTACCATAACAAGGTGAAGATATAAGCGCTAGTAATGGGTGTGTAAGAAGCACATATATATTGCCAAGATCATCAAAGGAGTCCCCACCACATATGAAGAGAAGTTGTTACTACGAACGAAGAGAAACTCGCCACTACGGACGAAAAGAAGCCACTAACTCCAACATAATTTATTACATGGACCAAACTTTGTGGCAATAATTCGGCCGGCAAGGCTTGAACCCACAACCTTCCATGTTATAGGTATGGATGCAAACCTACCATTAGCAACTCCAACTTCTCACTTGCCTATTCATTTGGTTAAGAGATAATAATGGTGTCGATAGACTATCCATCGACCAACACAAATTCTGTTGAGATCCTCAATTTTTGAGGATCCCCACTAAACTTGCTCCTCTCCATTGCTTTCATGTTACTCATTGGATATAACCTATCTTTTACTGTGATGTAATGATACAACTTAACCGTTAGTTGTTATTATCGTTTCTCAACATGCGAATATGCCACCACCTACAAATGATTGACAGTTGGCAGCGGATTATAGAAAAAAACATTTTATTTACTGCTAGGTGTCGACTCCTTATTGGTCCATGGAATAATCATAAAAAATTGAGCAACAGGATGTTTTTGAAAAGCTAAACTTGAGCCATTTGTACGCTTTGCGTAAACAGATATCAATCTCTTGAGGGAGCAGCCAGACCAAAAATTGTCCAGCTGAGTAGGATATGTTATGCTAATGCACTCCGACAGGAGATAGGTTATCGCATGGTCATAAGACCGACACTTGTACAGCAAGACTAGGGTCCACAGTGATAGATCTGAACGTAAGAAACGGTCTGAGCTTGGTCCGAAGAAAATCACCGGTTAAACCGCCATGGTTTAAGAAGAAAATCGGGTTTATAAATAAACGGTGTCCATTCCAATTCCCATCCTTTCTCCTTTCTCTCTCTCTTAAATACGTCGCTTTCGTTTCTCTCTCCACAACAAACACTCGTCATTCCTTCATTTTGCCACCTTCTTCTCTACTCTTTCCAATCCTGAACCAGTGAGCTCTCTCTCTCTCTCTCTATCTTTTTCTCTCTTCTGATTTTTGAATCTGTAGTTGTTTCAGCCAATCTCCGAAGAGATGGTGATGTTTAAAGTTTCCAAAGTAGAAACCACGCCATTCGATGGCCAAAAACCAGGAACTTCGGGTCTGAGAAAGAAGGTGATGATCTCAAATCTATTGATTCTTAATTTCTTAAGTTTGTTGGATCTTAATGATCATTAAACAAGAAAATTGTGTTAGATCTTCTCTTTGTTTCTCATTTCTTTTTCGGTTTGATTTTAGATCTGTTTTTTTGGAATTTTTGGTTCATAAGTACTAATTGGATGTTAATTATTGGTGTTTTATGAGTATCTGATTTGAATTTGATTGGTGTAGGAGTAGATCTTTAGTAATTGAACTACTGCATTTGGTAGATCCTTGTTTAGAGAATTCTGTTTGTTTGATTGGTTGATCTAATATCTGTATTTGATTAGAACACTCTTTGGTTACTCTTATGATCGATCCGACACGGGATAGCTACACAAATTTTTGAATCTTACATTTTGTTGTTCCTTTCTTGGATTTGGTGTCTCTCTGTTAGCTCATTTGTGATTTGTCTGACTGATGTGAAAAGTATAATCTCTGTTTTATTGATATTAACTATGTTCTTAATAATAATAAAAAAGGATAGAGAAGAAATCTTTAGATCTATCGTTGATTCTAGTAAGATTTTGTAAACTTATTTAAAAAAAAAAGAACAATCGATTACTTACAAAAAAATCAGAGTAGGGACATTCCTCTATAATGCTACTTGTTAGTAAAAGAGGAATAAATATTTTTTTATGGTTTCTCCACCATTAAACTTAAATTCTTTCTTCAGGTTGAAAATTGAATTGCTCCTCTCTTGGTAAAAAGTAAAAAACTATGGTTTGAGTTCTAAGATTCTAAATTGACCCGCTATTTTTATTTTAATTTTTTTCTCCTGATTAGCAACCGAACGTTCTTACTGCAAACATTAGTCTGTAGATCAACATAAGCTGTGCTGGTTCTTAGACTTAATAATGTCCAATGTGGGGGTCCTTTCATGGTTAGGCTTGTCTCTCTTGACTTGTTTGGTTGGATTTTTTTGCCTTTCTTACAATTAGTTATTATTACAGTATCCTACATAGTGCCCTTTCATGCAGTAATTTATTTCCTTCTCAACCTCTTTTGCATTCAACTCTATGAAACATTTTGCTGTATCTTATGAACCCAAAATGAAATTTGAGATGTCTTTTTTCAGGTAAAAGTGTTCAAGCAACCTCATTACTTGCATAATTTTGTTCAAGCAACATTTAATGCACTTCCAGCTGACAAAGTGAAAGGTAAATGTTTTTCTTTTATATATATATATATATTTCATATCTCTTACACTTGAAATCAATAACGTGATAGTTCCGGAAGTATTTGAATATATTTCTGTGCAAAAAAAAAAAAAACTGTTTCTTCAAAAAAATAAATCACTTTCTGTAATTTATTAGCTATTGCGTATTTAGCAGGGCATATAGTATATTCATAAAACTCCCAGTTATAAGAAAACCAGTTTAACATGTTATCTGCAAATTTATTTTGAATTCTAAATTTATTTATAGGGAATCCAATTGGGTATCTACTATAAATTTGAACAGTGTACTTGGTTTCTCTTTGTGTGGAGAATCTGTTGGTTACTAAATGGCAGTGGGTTATATTCCAGAATCCAGAAGCTTCATCCTATTATCATGATGTGCTACTTCGTAATTGCATTTCCCCCATTGGCCCATGTTATCAAATTTTCACCAATTAATTCAGAATTTTAAGTAAAATATTTTTCTTTAAACATCTGAATCAATTAGCTGCGCAAATATCACTGTGGCTGGAATAGAAAGAAGAATCGCCTTTTAGTTTTTTTTTAAATCTTCTACTTCTAGTTCTTGAGATCTCCAAATAATATCGCCAAAGTTTGAACTGTTCACATATTATGTTAGCATTCAGTTGACATCGACATTAAATGAATTATGGGCTAAAGTGATAGTCGATTTAGATGGTTTGGTTGTATGCATGAAAGACCACTGAAATCACCTGAGAAGAAATATTCAGATGCAAGGTTCTGGCAAGAGGAAAACCAAAATGTAAGTCAATTGAGGTGTTGATAGCAGTACAAAGACACGTGAGCTTATAGAATATATGGATTCTGATATGATTGAACAAAGTAACAGGATTGTTCATCTGACTCCAAGTATTTGCGATAAGGCTTTGATAAATATGGTGATGATGAGTGGTTGCTTAAACTTGCTTGTGGCAGCTTGACATTATACCCTGAATATGTATCAAATAACCTTAGGGACCAAATATCAGTCCAGTTGATGTCATTTTGGGTTTATCTGTGGGCGTGCTTCATTAACCGTGTTATTCAATTCCACTACATTATTATCTTTTTCAAAACCATGCTCCTCCAAACCTTTTTTCCCTACCTTTGTTCAAATCTTTTTCTACCACTCTTTGTCTTTATAACTCCATCTAGGATGAAGATAGGTGTCTTCCACACTGATAAAAAAATATATGGGTGTCTTCCATCCCTTTTATTCACATTTATAATTTAAACTTCATTGGTCGAACTATTTCCATTCATTTTGTTGAAGGAACCAATTTTTACCAAATTTGATTTTGCTTCTTATTTATTTATCTATTTCCTATTTCCTTGGTGATTTAAGTGCTCAACAAGATTTGATGTTTTCTACATGAGAATTTTTGTTACTTAATACATGAATGCATGCTTGTGCAATGCAGGTGCTACAATCGTTGTTTCAGGTGATGGTCGTTATTTCTCAAAAGATGCCATTCAGGTACTTTCGTTATCAGAGACAGTTCCTATGCATGCTTCATGTAACTTCACTAGTAGGTTGGTTGATTGATATTTTTTGTTCAAACTACTAGCATGATTTCAACAAAGTAATGTCTCATTTGATGGCACGATATCTTACCACATTCATAAGCTCTAACTCCAATGTCAGGAGTCAAGCTTGAATTGTGAAGTCCCCTGGAAGATTGAACCAAGTCTAGAGGAAGCAATGTATCATATATTAAAATGATTAAGGTTATGGTGGAGGGTTGCAACTACTTTGAGTAGTTCAATGAATTTTCTTCTTGCACAGTTTGTTTGAGGTTCCTGATTCATCAATTGCTAATAGTACTTTGTGCATAGATGATAGACTTCAATCTTTTTCTGTGTATTCTGTCATTTTTGTAAGCTTTGTTGTTTTCTTGATTGATTGAAAGGTTGTCATCATTAGGTGATAAGTTTGTCAAATTGTATAAATGTCTAATGGTGTCTTTGGGAATTGGCAAATAGAGTTCTTGAGAATTCTAAGTTTCTTGGTTCTCATGCACTCCCGTGAATTGTTCAACCGAACGTCAAGATTCATCAAGTCCAAGAGAATGCAAATTTTTTTTTTTTTGAAAGGCAAAATATTATTAATAAGGTCCTAAGGCAAAGGATACAGAAAGTTATAAAAGCAGAAGACTAAGAATAAAACTATACAGTAAGCGACATGGTGTATAAACCATAGCACGTCCTCCCTCCTAACTAAAAAACGACGTTACCTATCACCATATGTGTGAGTCCCAAAAGAACATGACATCCTCGAACTTCAAATTTCTATAAAGTTTTTTCATTGACACCCATAGGAAGACACATGATTTGACATTCATGATTTCCACCACGCTCTCCTTTTCATAAAAGTTCTGTTATTAGTTACTCTCATTCTAGATCACCGATAACACTGCATAGAATGATACTCTCCATAGTATCTTTGCTTTTTGATTATTGATGGGGGCATGTCCAGGAGCCAAAACACTCCATGATGGATCCCCTAATACCCATGATATATTGAATAGAAGTAGGAAATCTGACCCTACATGAGTCACAAATTCGCATTGGAACAGAAAATCATGTGCCGTATCTATTGCAGTTTTGCACATGGGCCTGCGATTGACTGAAACAATGCCATTCTCTGGAGGCAATCTCGTGTATGGATTTTTTTTCCTATTGCATCCTAGTTTTTCTTTCCCTAACTTAGAGTGTCTTTTCGTCAATTTTGCTACTATTCAATGATTACATGGCCTGGCCATGTCGTGACAGATATGCCCGTCAATAAGGTCGAACATGACACTAGGTACTTATGTTGTGTCGGTTTTAAAGAAATACGCAAATGTTCATACAATACCCCCAAAACAGTTCATTTTACCTTCAACTGGGTGAACATACATCTGTTCTTTCGGTTTCCTATGGGAACTCTAATCGTGGTCAGATTTAAACAGGGGATCTCTGTTGTAACTTTACTTTCTATTTTAGACATTCGAGCATGGTGGATTTTGTTTAGGTCTATACCGTCTAGGGTTTCCACTTGAATCCGTTTGCATTGTGGTTTGGTTCGTGGCCATTTTTTCATCTTTATTGCGTGGTAAACTTTTGCCTTCTTACTTTTTTTTTGAACACTTCGGTTCATCCTCTCTACCTTCACATCCTTGAAGGTAGTGGTTTTTTCATTTGAACATAGTGGATTTGGTGTAGGTTTAGCTCCGTCGTTTTTTCCCATCTAGGGTTTCCACTCAAAACCATGTGCATTGTGGTTTGGTTCTTGACCATCTTTTCATCTTTATTCCGTATTTCTTTGGTAAACTTTTGCTTTCTTAATTTTGATTTCTCTTTTGCCCACTTCAGTTCATCCTCTCTACCTTCACATTCTTGAAATGCGGCTTACCCTATCCTTTATCATAGGAAAAAGAAGTCGTTTTTCTTTTCTTATAAACTATAAGAGCATCAACTGTACAAGTTAGGCTTAAGTTTTCCAAGTTTACTTATTGCAAGTCTATTCTATGTCAATTAACAGCTAAGTTTTGTTTTCAAAATTGTCAGATTATAATTAAGATGGCAGCTGCAAATGGAGTAAGAGGTGTTTGGGTAGGACAAAATGGATTGTTATCGACTCCTGCTGTATCAGCTGTTATACGTGAAAGAGTTGGTGCTGATGTATGCTCCCATTTCTATTTTGAATGGTTTCTTCTATCAAATGCCTTGTGTTTGGGGGCTTATTTCTTGTTATTTTATTTCTGTTTTGGCAAATTAGCCTAAACAAACACTTCTTATATGCACTATTTTCTAATATCAGGGATCCAAGTCATCAGGAGCTTTTATATTGACAGCAAGTCACAATCCCGGTGGTCCAAATGAGGTATGTGCAAGATATCTTTGCTAGGTTACTTAGAAAGAACTTGTTCAGCGTAGTGATCACAATTCAGTACTTAGTACCAAATATTACCTTATGTTTATACCTGGCAGAAAGTGATGTTCATCATTTTACTTCTGCTTTTAAAGATTACTGTCCGAAATTAACAAAAAAAACATGAGTCACTTCAAAGTTCAAACATGTCTTTTATTTATTTATTTATTTATTTATTTATACTATTATTATTTTTTAAACTTTATTACGTTCTAGAATGTGGAAAACGGAAGGCAATTATTATTATTTCAAATATGTTCGTAAGAAACATAATGTAATCCAGTCAGGCTCACAACCTAGCTGAGGATTGTTGAAAATGTAACCTACTCCACTGACCCAGCTACTTGTCCATCTCTTGGAACCATGGGGAATAACTGTGTTGATAATGTAAGGTAAGGAAGCATGAAGAATTTAATGAGCTCTAAAGAGGAACCTTGGAGGCTTGAAATCTGAAATCATGGGAATAGAGGGAAACAAGAGAGGAGAAAGAAAAAAGACAGGGAAACAGAGAAGAGAGGATAGGGCATATAGGAGAGAGGTGAGGAGAGTGGAGACAATGGAAACCCTAACTCTTCTCTTTTTTATATGTACAAATATAAAAGAGGGAAGGGTTCGGATATGATGGGGAATTTGAAGCATTCCTAATGTTTCTTCTGGAAATATACAATGAAGCGTAAATGAAATTTTAAACTTTGGGCTGGTTTTGGTATTTTGATAAAGCCAAGTAGGCATCTGCTTCAATTGATTTATATATGGATAATCCATGTGATTTGGCCAAAAGCATAAGGTCTGTTCTAATATCAGGGTTATTTCGCGGTAAATGAGTTCACCAAATTTCAGCTCTCCTAGTTCTTCTCAAACTTATATTTCTAGATAATCTTTAACTTTTGTGATTCCTTCTCTACTTTTTTTCCACAGGATTTTGGAATCAAGTACAACATGGAAAATGGTGGGCCTGCTCCTGAGGGAATCACGGATAAGATCTATGCGAACACGACAACAATAAAAGAATACTTCATTGCAGAAGATCTACCAGATGTATTACTTATATCTTAAGCAGCATTTATATTTCTTGCATTGGATAGAGTTTCTCTTATCATGTTCTGATGTTACTTTTTCCGACATTCTTCAGGTGGATATTTCTACTATAGGAGTAACAAAATTTGGAGGGCCTGAGGGAGAATTTGATGTTGACGTTTTCGATTCAGCCAGTGATTATGTGAAGTTGATGAAGTAAGCAATTCTATGCAGGATCAGCATAAAATCATACGTTCTTACTTTCTACTGCTTGACGAGTACCATCTGTTTTATGATACTGAAGCCAATGCATGTTCCTCATCCTTCTTATTTTCTGTTAGGAAATTGAGAAAATGATGAGATAAGAGTTTTTAGTTGTGGTGGCCACTGAGCAGTATTAACATATTGTCATAGGGGCTAAGCTTTTCGGCTGATGGGCCATGGCAATAAGAAGTACATCAGTTGAATAGGGATGCCACATTTTGAAGAAATTACATGTTCAAGTACGCTGTCTAAGGCAAACAATGATACCCAATTGATGAACTTTTGCCTGAAACTACATGAAGCTACATACAAAAATACTTCATTATTCAGAGTGCTTTTATTTAGAGAGAACTTCTAGTATTCAGAGGAAGCTTGTTATCAGATGATTGTATGCTATTAGCTTTATATTAAATATTTCTTATCTCACAATTACTCAGTGCATTGTCTTTAGGACAATGGTCTTTCTAGTACTTGTAACTGTTTAACCAGATTTCTGTATAGTACTATATCTGTATGGCTGGACCCTATTTTTCTTCGTTCTACAAGCTTACTCAGTTTTTCTTCCCTATTGCCCAGGTCAATTTTTGATTTTGAGTCTATCCAGAAGTTGCTTGCATCTCCAAAATTCACTTTCTGGTAGGTTGGTGGTCATCTTATTTGGACCTCATGAATATACTTCATCTGGAAAGTTTTGGTCTATAGACTGGAATGAATTGGTAACTTTTTTCTACCTTTCAGTTATGATGCACTTCATGGAGTAGCTGGAGCTTATGCCAAACGTATTTTCGTCGAAGAACTTGGTGCACAAGAAAGTTCCTTAATAAACTGCACACCCAAGGTATCACTAGATCTTATATGTAGCATCTCCGGTTTGTTACACAAATGTAGGACTACAGCTATTAGTTTCTTGATAATTAAATTTAGCTCAGGATTCTTTTCATGCATGCATTTTGTCATAACAGGAAGACTTTGGAGGAGGGCATCCAGATCCCAACCTGACCTACGCAAAGGAGTTGGTTGCGCGTATGGGGTTGAGTAAAGATCACCCAGAAGACAACCCACCGGAATTTGGTGCTGCTGCTGATGGTGATGCTGATCGTAACATGATCCTTGGTAAAAGGTATGGTTGTTCTTTAATCTTGATGCCCAATAAGAATGAATAAAAAAAGAAAACGGTAAAACCTTACATTTCTTTTTCTCTTGCAATGTCAGATTTTTTGTGACTCCATCAGATTCTGTTGCCATAATTGCTGCAAATGCAGTTCAAGCAATTCCGTATTTCTCTGCCGGTTTAAAGGGAGTTGCCAGGTAGCGGTTGTCACAATCACTTCTTTGATCTGCAGTTTTTGTTACCTTGTTCTGTCTTATTAAACGAGTAGTCTTGAAGTGTTCTGAATCTGTTGATTACAAGTTCCCTTTTGTTTTTGTCTTCTTCTTTTAACCATTCTTCAGTTCTTCCCGATGCTGTGAATTTTCTTTAATTGTTTTTGGGTTGGCTCCTGCAGGAGCATGCCTACATCAGCTGCCCTTGATGTTGTAGCAAAACACTTAAATCTCAAGTTCTTTGAGGTACTTTACATAAGGCTCATCAAAACTTCTTATATGGAACTCTTCTTCTATTAGTTTGAGAGGCATCATTTTTGCCATTTCTTATGGTTTCATATCAGGTACCTACTGGCTGGAAATTTTTTGGTAACTTGATGGACGCTGGATTATGTTCAGTTTGTGGTGAAGAAAGTTTTGGAACTGGTGGGTTTTATATTTATTTCTTTTAGATGCTCTTGTGAAACATATTTTTTAGACACTTCAGTAATAGAAACCATGTTTTTGAGTGTACTTTGAGATTCCAAAGACTTCTATGATGTGCATGTGCTTATGTGCTGCTGCACTACCTCTGTCTACAGGTTCGGATCACATACGTGAGAAAGATGGAATATGGGCAGTTTTAGCTTGGCTCTCCATTCTTGCCTTCAAAAATAAGGACAATCTTGGTGGAGATAAACTTGTCACTGTTGAAGACATAGTTCGTCAGCATTGGGCTACTTTTGGCCGACATTATTACACCCGATATGACTATGAAGTATGTATAAGATGGCTATTCTTCATATTTTTATTACCCAGACAAAAAAGAAAAAGAAAACCTTCACCTTTTTATTCTATTCGGACTGTAAATCATGAACAACTGATTATCTTCATCTAACTTGCTTTTATCTTTTCTTGAAGAACGTGGATACTGGTGCAGCCAAGGAGTTAATTGCACATTTGGTCAAACTGCAATCTTCCCTTCCTGACGTTAACAAGTAGGTTTTCAAAAAGATTTCCATTCACAGCTTCTTGCTTGACGATATTTAAGTTTAATATAATGTTTCTGATTAACAATTCAGTCAACACCTTTGGGGGTCTTTTTTTTTCTTGTTTATTTAATGATTTTTAGTTCTTGATATTGTTAATTAACAAAATCAACAAAACTGGCATGATTTAAAACAGAAACTCATTTCCTTTCTTAGAAAAGGTATATATAATTCAAAACATTCTAGCATGTAATAATGGACCATTACCTGTTTGCTTTTTACAATGAATAGGGTGAATTTCTTAGAGCCTTGAACTATATGACCATTAAATTCATCTTCATTTAGTTATAAAGTTCTGGACTAATCATTTAACAGCTGTTTTTGTTTTTTCATTTAAAAGCTGCTGATTTTGTTTCAAACAGGATCATAAAGGGAATACGATCAGATGTTTCGGATGTTGTCCAAGCCGATGAATTCGAATACAAAGATCCTGTTGATGGCTCTATCTCAAAGCACCAGGGTATCCGATATCTGTTTGCAGATGGATCACGATTGGTAAAGAACCTCTTCTCAAAGCCTTTTATGTTTAAATATTCCGTATTCAAGAGGATCTATGCTACTGGACACTGATATTGGAAATAGTTCTTTCTAATTAGCTCTGACATTTTTTAAGAGAAATAGCGGAATATTTTCTGAAGAATTTCTTCCTTCCGAACAATTCAATCTCGCTGCTTCTCTCTAAATCATTTATTTTTCCCTACACAATTCCAGGTTTTCCGTCTTTCTGGAACTGGTTCAGAAGGTGCAACTATCCGTCTTTACATTGAGCAATATGAGAAGGATTCTTCAAAGACTGGAAGGGATTCTCAAGAAGCACTTGCTCCTCTGGTAAGAATCTCGGCTCATGCCTCCAATTTCATTCTCTCTCTCTCTCTCTCTCTCTCTCTCTCTCTCTCTCTCTCTCCAATTTTTTTGTTATCTTCCTTGTGTTTGACTATGGTGCATGTTGGCTACATAGGTGGAAGTTGCTCTTAAGCTTTCTAAGATGGAAGAATTCACTGGCCGATCAGCTCCTACAGTTATTACATAGATAGATCAACTCCTCTCTACACAAGGCTTATTTGGTCTTTGGTTGGAGTTTTTGCCTCTAGAAATACTAAAGGGTATGTACCTTGATGTCAAGTCTTCTGCGACCTCGAGAGTATTTTTCTTTTTATTATTGCTAATTGCACCATGAGAAATTTCTGAGACATGATACTTTCTATCCATGACTCTCGTTTGAGTTATCCTACATAAATTTTCCATATTTTGCTGTCACGTCTTGTTCTATGATTCTTTTTTTTTTTTTTCCTTGACAAACACAAATTAGAACCAATCAAAGTTGTAGGTTTTGGTTTACCCAGGTTAAGAATTAGTGAACAAAATTGGACTAGGTATGCTAGAGCATAGATAGAAATGCCTTGCAAGTCCAGTCGAACAAAATCATGGGTACCAAATTGATTTCGAGACCGATGTGGTCGACGACATAACGTTCATGGTTGTCTAGACTCTAGCTACGTACAAGTATTATGTACACAGGATCAGAACTATAATCCTGGATTACCTAACATGAACTATGTTTAAACTGATAATTATTATGGTGATTGCTAGTACTCCAGGATGCATTATATATTAACTATTAAGTTCATGTACTAACAATCATGCGGAAATAATACATGAATTATGGATCTTGATAATCATGCTAACCACATATTAAATCGATAACAAAGAGACATACCTCACATCGCGAATCCAATATTATCTTGAAGCATAGAGATTAGTGGGTGATTGTTTTACGTCTCTACCCATAACACACCATTGAACTTGAGATGTGAGTGCAAACTGATGGAGGGTTTTAGGCATTAGAATTTGGGTGAGAGTAAGAACCCTAATCACCCTTTAATACTTATATACTACATATTCCATCATAGGTAGTGATTATGTGTTTTCCTACACAACTTAATAAGATAGCCCTCACAAGTTACATGCCTAATGGATTGGATTAGAGAAAGCCCATGGTTTGGAAACTTAATGGATCACTGTTCTGGGTTATGTGGGCCACAAATTCTTACATTATAGTATAGAGTAATGCCATGTTAATCGGGGTTATGTTACCCGAATGGATGAATGAATTGCGTGATCTTCTTGATCACGTGCATCCACAATTGATATTACAGCTGGTTAAATTTTTTGGGTGAACCTTTCGATCCCCATAGCATTACTCTCTAGTGTAATGCAAATAGACAGCTAAAAATGCATGTAGCCATGGTATCTTATGTGGGATCGGATCTTGATTGGCTTGAACTATTTTATCCGGCCACATCCTAACCCAACTCGTTATGTGATTAGTTCGACTTAGACGATCTTTCTCTGGATCGGTTGGATCAAAGAATCAACTCGGACAATGGAGTCCAGTACAATTTGGTAGGATCGACCTGACTCGTCCTGCACAATTTTCAGATTAGATCTTTTCGATCCATCTTTTCTCTTTTTTAAATCTTTTTTTGAGTTCATGTTGGGCAATTTGGGAGATTAGATATTTTCGATCCATCTTTTCTCTTTTTTAAATCGTTTTTTGAGTTGATGTTGGGATCGGGTGAGATTGGCTTTTTCCAGCTGGATCGACTTTGGATCCGTACTGACAATCCATGTACCGATCCCAAGTCGGCGAACAATGCATGTAGCCTTTGCTGGGAGGTGGAGGTGGTAACAAAACTAGGACAGTGCTAGCGTGACACCAAACTTGGTGTCGACACCAGCACCTTTTGGCCCAAAACAAAGGCTTAGGGCCCACATCAGGGGTTGATTTTTTGGGACCATGTTCTCCTCATCATGTAGATCATCTCAACAAAAAATCAATTCATTCTAAAATTTCTAACCTGATCAAACATTGAACTCTATTTTTCACCGTTTATTTTCATACCGTCGATTTCTAACCGATCTCTAGACAATGTTTGATTGGGTTAGAAGTTTTAAAATAGATTGAGTTTTTGTTGATATGATCTACGTGATGAAGAGAACATGTCCCAAAAAATTAGCCCCTGATGTGGGCCCTAGGCCCTTGTTTTCGGCCAAAAGGTGCTAGTGTCGACACCAAAACTTGGTTTCACGCTAGCACGGTCCACAAAACAAAGACTTGATGAAAAGACATTTGTACTTTCCACGAAGGACTTCTGTATCCAAAGCACCCGGACTTCCGTGAGCCTGAGGGCAATGCCCTATGATGTTCAAGTAGAAAATCATATTTTTATATATTTTTTTAAATTTATTCATGATTCATTTTTTTTGATAAAAATTTATCCAGGATTCTCATCCACTAAACTTAATTGCAGATGTGAAATTAATAAAACCTAGAAAAAATATGAAATGAATAATGAAGAATATTCACTTTTTTTATTTAAATTTAATTGATAACACGTGAATAAGTGAATATTTGATGAGAAATCTCGTCAAATATATATAATATAAATATATATTCAACACAAATTAATTAACGAAGCATAATATCTATTAAATTTATAATAAATAATCATCTATGCATAAAGAAATCTACACAAACAACAATATGACCCTAAGATGGCCTACATGAGAAAACAATAAAACTAATACCAAGAGTCAACGACGAAGACTCATTTCAAAGAAAAATATACAACAATTAAACAAAGTCCCCGGAATCTAAGCTATAGTTTGATATAATATTTAATTTAAATCTTGATTAATTAATTAATTAATCAAAGACCCAAACTGAATGGTATGGTAGCTGGTATCCAAGAACTTCCGGCCAAAAAGTTCCCGACCGTGAACTTTGCGGCCTCGGCCGCACTCGTTATAACATGAAATCCCCGCCATTTAACACGGCCTGTAGTACCGGCACCACCACCCGTGTTCATGTATTCGCCGTAATACAAAGTATCTAAAGCAAAATTCCCACTCCATTCGAGCCATCCGGCCGGGTCAATCAAGGTATCGAGATTAGTTTTCATAAATACTGTCCTTGAATATTGCTTCCATGGTCGACCAAGATAAGTCTTAAACGATCCTTGAACTGGTTTCAAATCCGGAGCGGCTGTGACCCGTGAATTATGAATCGAAATACCCGTATTTTCATTCGGGTCGACCCGTCCTTGAGCTGTTATAGTGTTCTTTTGGTTGCTCATCGGTTTCCTCACGTATATGTTACAATTCTGTAAAACGGCAGCCGCGTCTCCGAAGATGAAATCGACGGTGCCGTAAACATCACAATCACGATAGAATTGGCGTTGAGAGTAAACGTATAAGGTGTCTTGGTATCCTTTGAAGCTACAACGATAGAACACTGATTGATCGGAGCCTGACCGGAGTGCAACCGCTTGGTGCTTTTGGGGCCCGGCCATGTTCTCGAATGTCATGTCTCTAGCTATAAAACCGTCACCCGTAACCGCTGCAATGATCAACAAAATAATAATCATATGATACTAATTTAATTTACATATTAGTGGGTAACACGTGCATTCTGTAAATTTTTTTGACAAATAACTATGTAAAATTAGTGTTTACAATATTATTTATTTCTCTCTAATTTTTTTTATATAAAATATTTCTCCCTATTTAATTTATAACTTATCTATTATATATTATTCTTGTCATTGAAATTGCATGCTTCGTAAAATGATGATGAAGTGAGACCAGATGATGTGAAACATGTTATATTCAAGGAAGCAGTAATAACAAATTAATTAGATGGATGGTCATGTTGGTAGTCTCATATCATCATTAGGGGTATTTTGGGAATAATGGATTTAAGCCAATAAAACATGAAGGAATATCTAGAAGTTGTTGACAAATATATATAGGTAGCTAGATAATTAAGAAGCAAACAAAATCTCACCAAAATTTCCTTTATTAGTGTCAAAGAGTTTTAATTAAAGTTGAAATCAAAACCTTTCGAAATAACCATAAAAAAATAGCTTCAAATTAGTAGCTCTAAGATTATATATTGAAGAACATATATAACAGAAACTGCTTTATAGGGTTGTTTAGTTCTGTAACTAAGATCAGTTGTTTAATATTAATTTAGTATTATAAATTATTATTAGTTATTACTAATTAAAATGATTACTTAATAGTCTATTTAGATGGGGAATTTTAGGAAGGAATTTTGCGAGGAGTAATGATTTGGTGGAAAACTAATTAATTAGAAATCATGTTATAAATCTAAACAGCTATAGTTTTTCACAAAATCCCTCATCCAAACAGACTATAGGTTAATCATGAAGAATATTGATACTAAAACTTACCGAAAGTCGCAGAGCGAAAAGTCGTGGAACCGTCTTGAACGTTCTTGTTGGCAGTAACGATAGTTTTATCGATCCCGTCTCCAATTATCATTAAATTTTTCATTGATTTTTTAATCTCAATATTTTCTTTGTAAACCCCTGCTTTAACATGTATAACAAATCTCTTAGTCCCTTTTCTTAGCTTCACAGAAGCAGCCACAGCTTCAGATATTGTTTTGAAATTACTAGACCCATCTTGAGAAACCACAACATCAGCTGTTGTACTAGTACTTGACTGAAGAAGCTTTCGATCAACGGTCGATACCCATCTAGGGAACCCGTCGACCGATAGCAACCGTCGATTTCCTCCTCCGGTTTTACTAATCATGGTTTCCATTTGGTTATAATTAATAGAAAGCGAATTGCTAAGTAATTTAGAGAAATTACTTAACATAAAGGGTAAAGAAGCTAAATGAGAAGTTGAATTAAGCTCAATAAACCCGTTTTTACACGTTTCTTGATTAGCAATCGCCGCGCTTAGCCATGTTTGAGCATCAATCATCCCAACCATTGAATTCATAGGTGATTTCATGGAACGGTTGAGATGGCTAATTGTATCCTCAGCAAGCTCCAAACAGTCAGCCCATGCCATCTTGCCTCGTTCATGGAACGAACCCAAATCCATAGCCGAAATGAGCTGGTGGGCTCGTTCGGCTTGGTTTAACGTGACCTGAAGAGCGACATCGCGAAACATGAACCGGGTTTTCTCTAGGGTTCCTAGAGGATTTATATTATTAGTAGTAGTAATGAAGGAATTACAGACTTCAGGATATGGAGTTTGGCTACATGAAGATGATATCATATCACTACTATTCACAACCCTAACAAATAAAATCAGAAAGATACTTAGAAAACCTAAGACAATAAGCTTATCCATGGAGACCCAAGTTTGCTAGCTAACTAATGAATAATAATGTTTGGTGTTTTTTTTTTTTGGTTTTTGGTTTGAGTGTTTGAAATAAAATTGAAGAGTTGGATCCTATTTATAGAGTTCATAATCGATCAGTTTAGCTCAGTTAGGTCAATAGTAGTAGTAGTAGTAGTTATATTTGAACACTAGAAGGTTGAAGGTTTTGAAAAATGCATGTATGTGTTGGTCCATGCATGCATTGATGCTTACGTATTAGTTGTGACTACTATGGGTCTTGAATTTGTGGTTTAGTTTAACTATTTACTTGAATGCCAACAACTATAGCAAGCTAGGGCATGCTTATCTATTAAAATTACAAATAAATTGATATGTATACGGCACAAAGGTCATAATTAATGGAAATTAAATTAATTATTTGAATTTCTCAAAAAGTTTAGCATTAAAAAAAAAAAGAGAAGAATTTATGATTCCAAATTTTTGAGAAATAGAAATTGCCCAATTTGTTATATTTTCTCAAGAAATTAAGAAAAAATATACAATCTTATCGGGAAAAATTGGTACCGAGTTGACTCGGCTGAGTCATTTTTCTAGGAGTTTCTTGTTTTTTTTTTTTTGAGATCTAGGGTATCCGGACCTCTTAGAGCACCAGACTAGTCCCTAGGGTGTGAGTAGACCTCCCTATCCACACACAACCGGACAATATCTAGGAGTTAGGCCGACACTTAATCAAAGTGCGAATCGTCAATTAGGTAAATTAACTCAGCCCATTACACGTACTAAATTGTCAGTTTAGATTAAGCATGTATTAGCTGAATCGGCTTCAACTCGACACCCGATCCAATACTGACTTGTAATAACCAGACTAGTATAAATTAGGCTTGAATCGGTAGATAACAGTACTCGGTTTTTATAGGTCCAAATCTGTGAGCATTAGTTATATTTTAAAGTTTTGAAGCTAGATTTTTCGATTAGACCTAGTCAACTCGGTATCAACCTCGAAATATCTGGGTTGCAAAACCGGGATTTAAACCATGCATATATAGTCCAACTTTGTGAGTATTATATATTTCAAAGTTTTAAAGCCTGATTATTGGATTCTAGACCTAGTCAACTCGGTACCAACCTGGAAGGATCTGGGTCCGAGGTTTATTAAACCACGCGGTTGAAGCTCCTGGAAATTGAATTTTATTTGGGCATTACTACATGTACACCAAATTTTGACATCAAAGTTACATCTGCTTATTTTATTGATTGGAAACCAATAACTGTTGTTGAAAAAATATTAATTCCATTTGAGCCCCTCATACCACTTTTAAAAAGCAGATGTAATATTTTGATGTCAAATTCCGGTGTTATTCTAGCAAAACTCATTTTATTTATAGTTTTTAATGGGAGATTTTGGCCAAAAACTCCTACTTGAAAAATATTTTAAGATTTAGTTCAACAAATATTTTCTTTTACTCTAAGGCCCCAGGATAAAAGACTGAAACCTTCTTTACACACATTAAAACCCTCTTCGAAGAGGTTTCAATCTGTTATCCAAGGGCCTTAGACTAAAGAAAACGTTTGTTGGGCTAAATCCTAAAATACGTTTGAAGTATGGAGTTTTTGGCTAATTTTTCCTTTTTAATAATTAACTCCTACAGTACTAGTATAAAATTCTATCCTGGTTGTGTAGATAAGAGGGGTCTACTCACACCTCAAGGAATAGTCGGGTGCACTATGTCATGGCCCTTGAATTCAAAAAAAATAAAATAATAATTAACTCCTACTATAATGAAAATAATAATTAATTAAACCGTGCTCTATTCCGATATCTTTTATGTTAAAAATAATAATAATAATAATAAAATTAAATAATTTAGCTAATTGATTTTGGAGCCTCTTAGCTAATCTAAGTGATTAATGAGGGCTAACAATTGGTCATGACATAATTGCCCTGTCTAATTCTAGGTTTAAACTAATGACTGCGCGCCTTCGTCTTTATTAATTTTCACTGTTTAATATCTTTTGAGTTTGGAACTTGTCCCCTGTTTTTTGGGATTAGCTAGGCCGGTCTTCTTTCTAATCTTTTATGGTTTTCAGTTGTAGTTTCAATTTTTTGTTCTTCTTGTCCCTCGGCTTTAATGTTGGTCATTCTGCTTTCTATTTTGCATGTCTCTATTTTTGTACTTGCATATATAGCTCTTAGGCCCAACATATTAATATTAAAAATTATGATAGATACATAAAGAAAATAAAAATTTATTAAATTACAAATTTTAAATAATAATAATATATATATATATTTTTAGTAGAAGTGGGTCTGTCTTTTATGAGATCAGTAATTCAATGCCAACAAAAATTGAATTTGAATCTAAGTTGCCAATAACCACAGATACTATATATCAATTATACACAATGTAATAAAGTTATTTTAAAAAATAATAATAAAAATTTGGAGCGTAAAAAAAAATTCGCCTGGGTTCGAACAAGCCATGTACGTAGGCATCCGAGGTAGGCGTAAAAAAACATTGTTCTCTTTCTCAAAAAAAATAATAATAATTCGGATGAAGGGTTTGAATTGTTCATTCTTTATTAGTCAAAAAAAAAAGATAAATAAATACTGCAACAAAAGAAAGTGAAGGAAGAAAACAAAATTTTGAGATCTGGTTCACCACTAGGGTTGGAATCTTGAAGTACTTACCGAATTGGTTCTCGAACTTAATTGGTATAATTTTGGGGTTTCTTTTGTTGGATTCTAGGTGAACAGCAAAAGGCAATATATATTATGATTTATGGCAGTCCTAGTGCCACGTAAATCTTCTCATCTCAAAAAGT
>MVGT01004341.1:157795-175732 GCA_002174775.1 Macleaya cordata | reverse complement strand
TAAAACTATGTCCATCCCCCAACTATTTTGAAGTATTTAGTCCACCTCCATATCCTGTCCACCCCCTAATATTTTAGAGAACCCCTTTAACATCACCCTTTTTTTTTTTTGTTTAATGTATTCCTTATACGAAAAAATAAAAATAAAAATAAAAATCGTTAGGCTTGACTCGGTCAAAATCGATAAAGCAAGTGATTCAACGAGTGAATTCAGCTGAGTGAAGAATCTATTACATTGCGAACTAAACATTAAGGACCTGTTTGGGAGATGAGTCTGAAAAACGATTTCTAGTAGCGTTATTAGGTAATCATTCCAAATAAGCCTTTAGGAAATAAGAACACCAATGACCAAACCCTAACGTCTTCGGATTTAATCTCTCTCCTCCACCTCCTTCTTCTTCTTCTTCTTCCTCTCTACAGCCAATCACTGTTCACGAAGTTCCAACCTAACAAGCAGCGAAATTGAAGAGCAGTTTCTGAGAGTTCCGTCCAGGTAATGGATTCTCTTGTTTGTGCTTTCCTTTCTTTTCTTTTTTTTTTTTTTTCAATCAGATTAGGTGTTTCAGTAGCAATGTAGGAAATTTTTGAATTTAGGGTTTCTCTTCTTTACTGTGTAGATGATATTTTGTTAGTATTCAGTGTTCTGAGCTCCTACTAGCTCTGCTTCATTCAAACAATCAATGGCAGCCCTGCATTTACTCTCTTTCCACATAGTACTGCTATTGGTAGTAATTCTAGGAAAATAACGGAAAACGACGAAATGGGATTTACCAGATCAATAAAAAAAAAAAATCACCAAAACTTACTTATCTGGAAATTCACCAAATTTTTTAATTTCATTGCCTTTTCTTTTTTAGTTATACTTGGTGATTTCTTCTGTAATCAAAACCTAAAACCCTAACAAAACCTGAAGTCTTTGCATCAAAGAGCAAAGGAAAAGGGGGAGATAAGAGTTTTTCTTTTTCCTATAATTTTGTTTTTGGTCTTTCCTTTTTATCTTTTTTTTTTAATTATTTTTATATATTTAAATTTTATCTTGGGTGGCTAAGACCATGTTATTTTCAGCTGTAAGAGGTGAAGTTTTTGAAGAGGGAGTCTTTAGTAATCAAGAAAAATGAGGGCTCATGCTTTCACCCACCATCACAATCCTCTCCCTGGAAATATGACCTTCGCTCCCAATTCGGCAAGTATTAGGAGAAGAAGTAACTTATCCGTACGAATGGCACTCAAGGAAGATGGCCCATCAATAGCTGTTGTCGGCGTAACTGGTGCTGTTGGCCAAGAGTTCTTAAGCGTTCTCTCTGATCGTGATTTCCCTTACCGAAGTATTCGAATGCTCGCTAGTAAACGCTCCGCAGGAAAACAGCTTACTTTTGAGGACAAGGATTATGTCATTGAAGAGTTGAAACATGATAGTTTTAATGGTATTGATATTGCTCTCTTTAGTGCTGGAGGGTCTATAAGTAAGGAATTTGGACCCGCTGCAGTTGATAGTGGTTCAATTGTTATTGATAACAGTTCTGCATTTCGGATGGAAGAAAAGGTCCCACTTGTTATTCCAGAAGTTAATCCAGATGCCATGTCTCACATTAAACTCCGATCGGGAAAAGGGGCTCTCATTGCTAATCCAAACTGTTCTACCATTATCTGTTTAATGGCAGCAACACCTCTTCATCGCCATTCCAAGGTGTGAATCCACTCATCATTTTTCTTGTCTTTGATTAATTTTTGAATTACTGTTTTAAAACAGATATGCATTCTACGCTTTTCTTGTACTAGTTTTGGTCAAATAATATAGGCGGAAACAATCACATAATTTTGAAAAATAAAATTGATTTGTCTCAATTAAGTTAAAGTTTGAGTTAGAAGAGACCAGGTTTTGGTAATTTTCAATGGGAGTTAAGAAACACAATTTTTTTTTTAATAAAAAAAGAAGGTAAGAAACATGTTAGCTATCTGGTTGAGGATCCATGGATACTTGTCTGGACAATGGTTCTCTTTGAGTGGATTAATCAAATTTGGTGAATATATGACACTCTTCATTTCCTGATTTTCAGGACTGATTGAAATTTTCGTGTGTTTGATTTCTTTTTATTTTTTTCCCTCTTCTTCCATGGATATTTGTTTGTGCATGAGGGTGTAAGGTTTATGTGGTTGTGACCAAAGTTTCATATCTCATTTCACCGAATGTTTCAGTGTAATGACAAACCAAACATTCACGAAATGCTTTTCTAGACATCAATTAGGTCAAACTTTTGAAGGAATCCCTAGAACTATTTGTGATTAAAAACCATGTTTTCCTAATATATACTTATTGATGTGTTATATATAAGTGCACATTGACCAAAAAGAAAAATCCTGTTTTCGCCAAAATATATAAATCTAAATATCCTTGATCACAGAATAAAATGCACATTTTATTAAGTTCTTTGCCTGGGTTTCTATTTGCATCTGCTAGGTACTACGAATGGTTGTTAGCACGTATCAAGCAGCTAGTGGCGCTGGTGCTGCTGCAATGGAGGAGCTTGAACTACAGACTCGTGAGGTTTCTTCTGTTTACAATCTTCTAATCTTCATCTTGATGTGCTTGTTATATCCTATCCTTACTTGATACCTTACCAAATCAACTACCCTGTTGTGCAATATAAGGTTCTGGAGGGAAAGCAACCAACTTGTAACATTTTTAAGCAACAGGTATGTCTGTTTCTTTCACATATTTTGCTCGATGAGGTGATGTTAAATACCATCCAGTCACCATGATTTTTCTGAATATTTTCTATGCAGTATGCTTTTAATTTGTTTTCACACAATGCACCTGTTCTCTCAAACGGGTATAATGAGGAGGAAATGAAGTTAGTGAAGGAGACGAGAAAAATATGGGTAAGTGATGAAATTGAATCTTATATTTAGTCTTTTCTTCAATACAGTCAACTAGATTTAATTAATCAGTTACGTCTTAGTTATTACTTGGAGTTTGCTCTTCCAATAGGGGATAAATATATATCTGATATTCTTTTCTTACCTTCACTGCAGAATGACAACAATGTCAAGGTGACTGCGACTTGCATACGAGTTCCTGTGATGCGTGCACATGCTGAGAGTGTGAATCTCCAATTTGAGAAGCCACTTGATGAGGTATAATGCTGTGGAAATGTCGATTATGGTTTAGCTGCTAGAAATATCTTTTCTGGTAAATGATTACAAATTATATCTGTTGCCGGCATTTCCCTTTTCTCACAAGCTTTTAGTTCATTATCGTCAGTAGTTATTTGTTTAGTGATTGGAAGGATATGTGGGTACTCTAGTATTATGCATTAATCCCTCTTTTCAGCACTTCTTACCTTTCTTAGAACAACCCCAAGAATTCAATTCCAGAATTTGTATGCTTAGATATTAGAAGTGTTTGTCCATGATCCATGATCTTATTTTCATTATATATTATTTGTGGAAGGTATGATCTCAGGACTTCTTGTCAGGGACTTTTACATTCCTTAATTCCTAAGAGTTGTTATTCTTAAGAATCTTAACCTAATCTGAACCCCTCCATAATAGAATTACACGAAACTTGAACCAATCACTCGCCTTACCTCCCAATATCATCCTTTTGTGGTCATGTTCTAACATCTAAACGACTTATCATATTTATTGTCCAGGACATGGCAAGGGATATTCTGAAGAAAGCTGCTGGTGTAGTTGTTATTGATGATCGGTCTTCCAATCACTTCCCTACACCACTTGAGGTACCCATCACCACCTCTTTTTCTCTCTCTAGCTGATGTTATTGTTTCTTAAAAGAGTTTGGTTTCTGCATTCAGGTATCAAACAAAGATGACGTTGCAGTTGGTAGGATACGTCGAGATCTATCTCAAGATGGAAATCATGGGTAAGATAGATTCATATTCAATCTAGTTGCTTGTAATTTTTCCATTTATACACAATTTGTTCCTAAAAATGAATACTCCAAAACAGGTTGGACATATTTGTATGCGGTGATCAAATACGCAAGGGAGCTGCTCTTAATGCAATACAGATAGCCGAGTTGTTGCTGTAGTTCGAAGTTTTTAATCTGCTAATGAATCTCTGCTAGGTAGAGATGTGAAATAACTTCATTTGGTGAGATGAAGCAATTTTGAATGATTCATGAATTTAAATCTATCAAGAGTGTAGTTATAATGTTGGTTGAAGTGTAGCAAGTTTTGAGTTGAGAAATTCATGTCATCACCTATGCTTGATTTTTGAAGTACTTTTTCCGCACAAAATGTGCGGTTTTAAGAAAAATGTTGATTAGAATCTGTTGTTTTTCTTTTTGGGTTCACTTTCCTGTAATTTTTCCAGTTATTTGGTTTTTCCTTTTTCCGTTTGGCAAACTTGGAGTGCAGTACTGCACAGGCATTGCCACTTGCCAGAACCCCATCAAAAGATTCAAGTTATTTGCAGTGAAGTGTGCACCCAACTTAGTCTTACGCTCCACTTACACCCGACTATGGGGTCAGCATGAAGATGACCCTCACAATAAATCGTATTGTTCTAAAACTTTTTAACCCCGTCAAAAGATTTTTAAAAATGTAAGCCTTCTGAATTTTAAATGATATTTTAAGCTTTTGCCCTTTTGAAATCATCAATATTCATAAGGCTTATGATTTTAAAAATCTTTTGATGGGGTTAAAAAGTTTTAGAACAATGTAATTGTGAGGATTTGCATCCGAAATAATTCTTCAGATTATAAAATTTGACTTTAGACTGAAGCTAGACCGAAATTAGACTTCATATCAATTTTATAATTTGAGGTATTGTTTGGGTACAAATCTAGGTTCTTGTACCATTACTCTTTTTTATGTATGAATGTAGGTGCCAAAAAAGGTCTTCGACAATTAACTCGTATATAAATCCCCCTCAAAATGGATAGAGGATTTGATTTTTTTTTTTTTTTTGGCCTTTAACCCCAAACCCAATTGGTAGGGGTCTCCCAGGGTCTCCTTCGGTAATTCCACCCTATAAAAAAAACTTACACACCACCATTTCATCTTTTCCATCAAGGATTTTGCTAGAGGAACCTTGGATTTGCACACAAATAAATACTAATGTTGGTCTAATTTGGTCTAGAGTTAATAAAATAATCAGAAGTATTAACCGAAGTGCAAATCCGGGGTGCCTGTAGCATCACCTTCCCATCAAAAGCAACCCCACCATCGTGCCACCACCGCCTCCAAAAAAGTAAGAGAAGAGAGATTCAGAGAGGGATCAAGGGAGACAAAGAGAAGAGAGAGGGAAGGAGATCGATCCCTTTCTCTCTTTTCTGGAAGCGGTGGTGGCGATGGTAGTCCGGTGGTGGAGTTGTTTTTGGTGGGGGAGATGAAGTGGTTGGTGTGTTTTTTTTGTGGGGTTGAATTAGCGGAGGAAAACGCTAGCAAATGGGATTAAAGGCCCAAAAAAGAATCTGTCCCTCCATCCATTTTGACCATCTCAACCAATAAACCATTCACATGATGTCACGCTTCTAAAGTAGTCAAAATATGACCCAATCCGTCAACCTTTCCCTAACTTGACCCGTTAGCTATAAATAAACCAAGGTTAGGTTGAGCAATTATAACCCGTTAGTCATCAACCTGTGTTAGGGTCGACCCTGATTCGTCTCTTTATTTTTATTTATTTTGCTAACTAGGGTATCCGGACTCTTTTAGAGTACCTACCTACCCCTTGGGTTCAATGAGCACCTCTAATTTACATTATTGGATAAGTTAGAGAATAATTCCCTAGAGTGACCCCAAGAGAATAATTCCTTGTTTTTATATAGAAAAATGTCAAATTAGTTAATATTAGAGTTACTATCTGAGATGAATTGCAGACACATTAAATAAGTAAATTCTAGGACTTATTTCAACATTTTACTCCAATTTTTACCAAACAAAATGAGGAAATTTACTGCATATATCATAAGATGCATAGTTATATTCCATTAACTTGTCAAAAAAAAAAAAAAGAATACATGTGATGAAAAAGAAGTGACTGGAAATATTTACAAAGTTTTCTTCTTCAATATACAGAAAATTTTCCAGAAATTTGCATGCCTTTAATTGAACGTGATTCCTTTAATCTTGGCATGAAGTTATGCACATCTGAAAATGCTCTACTGAAACAAACTTAAACTGCATAAAGACAAGATCAAAAGCATATCCCAGAAGGAATTTCTTTTTAGCTCACTTACTGGGCTGTGTTAATGGAAGACTTTAATACTCAGACTGAAGTGCTAGAACTCCTCCACCTGCACTGAGAACCCACAAGGGCATCGCTTGGTTCTTACTGAGCTCTCTTCGTCAAAACTCTGATTCTCTATTGGGAATATATGTTCATGGTCCTCAGTAAAATCTGACCTGGGATTGCGAACATAACCTTGGCTATTTTCATTCGATAGCATGTCATCTCCATTTCTAGCAATCTGGGCCCTATAGACATCATCGTCCTTTCGGTTGGGAACATGAGGGATCTGAGAAGATGAATCATCCCCATAGGTTTGGTTCAATCTTTGTCGGGTTATGACAGAAGAAAGAAGTTGATACCACCTAGAAATAGCTTGTATTTCATTCCGTTTCTTCTCTTCAGCTTCTCTTCTCTCTTCTTCTTCTGCATATGCCTGGAAACAAATGACTCACTGTCAAAACAGTGATTAATCAAAGAAGGATGAACAAATTCAACTGTATTAATTAATGAAAAAAAAACCTGATCTTGCCTCTCATTTGGATAAACAAAATTCAGGATAAGAGCCTAATTGCTGGTTTATTTGCAGTAATTATGGGAATAAGTTTGTTCTTAACAATTGGAGAATCCCGAGGAGAAGAACTAAGCATTCCCAACAAGAAAGTATCCCAATTAAAACTAAGAAGCAGGCAACAAAAAAATTGTTTCCCTGGTACTGGTATTTGTTCTTTTTCTTTTGCCATGACCTGAATTTAGTTGTTTTCTGTAGGGAAATTTAAGTTGTATTAATGTACATACATGCAGTGAGAACCAGAAAAACATAATTATGAGCTGATAATCCTAAAGAAATGTAATTATTCCAAAAGAAAACAAGAGAAGATAAAACATTCAACAAAATAGTAGGTCAGCAGAAAATCTCTTGTTTCTTTTTTCTGTTGTAATTCTTTTTTTTTTAGAGAATGGTTCAAATTTATTAAGCACGCCAAGAGGCAAAGAATTTACAAAGAATGAAAGAAACGAAAACAAAGATAAAAACAATGCTCTTGGACGAGCCAACAGACTGGCTATCCCAGAGAACCCTCATAAACCCATAAACTCAACTCACAGTAGAAGGGAATCCCAACAAAAAACGAGATCTTGAAAACGTATTGTATCAAAAAGCTTGTTCGAAGTCGCCCACTGATAAACAAGATTTGAACTCCAGAATAACCTTATAAGGATTTCTTTTTTTCTTTCCCAAGTTTAGTTCTTGAAAAAGCTGATTGTTTTGATTTCTACCTACATGAAATCAAAAAGCAATTTCTTTCTTTTTCTTTTTCTTTTTTTTGCTTTCGACAAGCATTTCTTTCATTTCTCTTTTTCATAAGATATGAGAATCCCAAGTTTAGTTGTTTTAGGATAGGGAAAGTTTTATAAGTTTGGTTTATAACTACAAGCAAGTAAGAGTGAGGGTGTTGACCATTCTAACTACTGAAATTTTTAAATATTGGTAATTTCCCTACATGTTGGTGTTTTTCCACGACCCCAATTTGAACTGGAGAGGTATTCTCAAGCATCAGCATATCATGTAATAATCAGCCAACCAACCCCAGTGTTATGAGTAAGTTAGAAGGAATTTACCTCCAAGATAGCATCTTTGAACTCAGTGCAGACCACAATCCCTTCGTAGACAGGAACTGAGTGGCCATTGCGAATTTCAAACCCAACCATGGCAGGGGCATAATCAACTCCCAGCCTCTTTGCAACATTGAAAGCCCTGGGTAACCTTAGGTGCACAGTTCCATGTGGGAGACACTTCTCAGACCACACATCCACTTGACCACGCTCATTCTAGATAATCATCAAATCCAAAACACAATAGTTATGATACATAATCATATCCAGAAATCCACGTAAACTGATACTGCATATTATTGTTTGACAAAGCACTGCTTGTAAACATGAAGAATATGATTCTCTATGCAATCAGAAAACGAAAAGTTGGATTGGAATACAACCAAGAGATTTCTGTAGATGATCAAAATTTCAAATTCTAATCTTAGCCACAAGAAATTAATAACGGTCACCTTTGGTACAATCCCATTTACTGCATAAGGAAGATCCAAAGGTTCCATTTGCCACCTCCCATAAAGTACAACATTTCCTTCACCCTCTTCATTAACACCTGGTTCAGAAGCTTGTACCCTGCCAAGCTTTGAAGAACGTTTCATCACCTGAAGAGTTGAAAAAGAAGTTTATCAATATTCCACAAATCAAATCACTCAAATAACTAGTAGTTTGACGTCTGGAATTACCAAAAATTCATAAGTTCATCATACCTTTGCAGGACTTTCACTTGCTTTAACTTGCAATCCCTCCCGTAGCCATCTTTGTTTTGTGTGTAGCGTTTGGACACAATTTCGAGGGTAGACTGGATGACCAGAACAATAACCAAGTATGGGACCCTTAGGATGAAGTATTTGATACTTGGTAAGCCATCTTTCAATAGCATAAAGGTGGTGGTTTTTATAGGCCTGAAGTTTAAAGCAAGTTCTCAGGCAAGCTAAGTTGATGCAGAACTCATAAAATAACTGATTGTATTCTGGCAAGTGAATTCCAATGGTAAATGCATACCTGTTGATTAGTTGGAAGTGGCTCAGTTAATGCCTTAGTTTGAAGCTCCATATCCTCGAGAGAGTTCCTAGTCACTAGCCCACTCCGTGAGGAAGACTGCACATCCATGTTCATACCATGCAGTTTAGAGACTTGTATGCTAGACTTTTCAGTTAAGCCACCATGACCAGCAAGAGATTCTTGAGCTGAAGAACTTTTGGCATTTTCAATCACATACCCCTCAACGGAATAACCCTCGTTTAATGCCTTAACCTTATCTAGCTTGCTTGAGGTGTTCTCTGGATTCGCTTCCAAATGGACCAGTCCTGCAGAACCAGCAGTCTCCAGCTCTTTCAATGGTGCCAATACTGCATCCCACCAGGTTGAATTAATCCGCTTTGATGCTATCCTGTACCACTCCATACAATACCTGAAATTGAGGAAGTGATGTTTTATTCATACTTCGGATAATGATTGAACTTGGGGAAAAGGTATTTCTTTTGCTCTTCTATTTCAAAGGTAGTAGAAATTTACATGAATAGAGCTTGCAAGGTTGCAGCTAACTTACTTCAAAAGTTAGCAGGAATAACAACTTTAAAAACACTTTCAGATCACAAACATGAAGTGATAAATATACAAAAGTTAGAGAGAAACCTGCGAGTCACATCTTTAGCCCCATGCCCTGCAAAAGCAACTACATATCTCAAAGACCTCCTGCAGGCAGCAGCTGCAGCTTCTACTTTCTCCTCACCATCAATAATAGCATTGACAGCATCAACATGCACCCACTTCCCAGTCAAGTTTTCTCCACTACAAAAGACTTCTGCCCAATACAAAGGAGCCCCAACTTTTCTTGATCCAACTGCAATTGAGATCCCCTGAGGAGAAATCAGGGATTTTTCGCTTTTAATTCTTTTTAATCCTCTAAATGGGGAAGAAAGATGTGATGAACTACTAGGCAAGTCTTTCAAAATTGATCCGGAATTGCCGTCATGGGCACCTGCTGCAGTGGCAGCAAGAGCCACTTCTAACTGCAATTCAAACTCGAGATCCCCTTTCCTCTTTGATCCTTTAACTTTCTTGGTGGAACATGCATCAGAGGTGTCATTGCTCGTGTTGCAGACCAATGGATCCTGCTTTCTATCATTAAATATAGAAGCAACTTGCGAACATTTTGGCTGACCGGTCTTGCATGCTGAGCTGCTTTCATTAAGCTTGCGTGCACCTCTATGAGAAGTTCCACCTATAATGTCTTTACTGAAGCCTGCTTTGTTTGAGGACGACTTGGCAGGAGAAACAGAAACTTGATTTGACTTGTCCACCATCAACGTAGAAGAGTTAAATATCCCGGTCTCCGCCCTGATGTCATCTTGGCTCGAACAACCAGACATGTCCATATCTGGTTTGAGGGATGCCACATCCAGAATTGACACAAACCTGTGAATAGATCATTCTAGGTTGTAAACTTTTATATATCAATATCCTGAGTTCGTCAATAAAGGAAAATGAACTTTTCATGGACCAGAATCCAGGTTCCAGAGGATTAAGTTGAGCAATTATGAAGCAAGGAATCTTATAATAGAAGAGATCATCATAGGGCCAATACCACACCCATGACATGATATTATGATATCAAATTTGATCATATCGGTTGTATAATAATCATATTACTCGTATCCCCCTAACAAGCATGGTCTTAGGGGGATTTTGTATAAAGGGGTTTTTCTCTCCATCACTCCATGAAAGGGGAAGGACCTTGTATGTGTTGTTATTGTGTGTGTCTCAATCCCCTGTTAGACCAATAGACCCTTGTTATGTATTGTTAAGCTTCCTCTAACAGTTCGAGCTTTTAGACCATGGGGTTATTAACAGTATGCACAAGGAAGCTAAAATAACCAAGCAGATCAAATTGGCCAACTTCAATCCATGGAAGTATGTGATGTGTACAAAATATTCTAGAGAGAGAAAATAGTTTCTATTTTTAATAATTTCGTATTAGCTTTTAGGTAGGTATTTTAGGAGGTCTTAAATTGCTATTTTTGAGTTATTTTATGTTTAGAAAGTGTCCTTAGGTTAGTAGTTTACTTGAGTTGCAAGTTTTTAGGTTTTTAGTAAGTTTTGGGCTCTTTGGTGAGGAGTTATCTATATAAAGAGCTCCTAGTACGAAAATTAATTAAGTTTTATAATGAATATATTTTTGATTAGTAGAAATCGTTGAGTTGAGAGTTGAAACGCTTCCGCAAATATTATTTACATCAATTTTGGTATCAGAGCCGCGTGCGCTCGTGGGTTGTGTGAGACAAGATGTTTTTCATGGATCGTGTGGCGCTTATACGGAAAGAAGCGCGTGAGAATCTTGATCAGCGTGTGGAGTCGATGGAGAAGAAGGTTTCGAATTTCACAGAAAAGTTGGATGCAACAGCCCAAGGTGTGAAGGAGCTGTCCGAACTTGTGAAGGCCATGATGATGGTGCAGGCAACAGGTAACGTAATTCCCTTGCTTGGTTCGAGTAAAACCCCCCAAACCCATGCCGAAACTGATCCGAACCCTAGAACCCTTTTCCCTCCTCAACAAGTCACATCAAGTTCTGCCCTTCCACAGCAGAAATTGAAGACCATTGAGAAGGAAGATCCCACTACCTTTAACAGGACAATCATCCCCCCATCCCGACCTGTTAAAGTTTTCACCCCCAAATCAGAGGTCCCCCAACCTTTGATTGATGTTGAAATAAAACTGCAAAGACAAGGAAAATCAGATTTAGTTAAAGAGGATGACGATGGATTTACTGGTGTACCATACACAGTTGCTGCTGCGAAGAAGAAAAGTTGTCCAGATCAGATTTTTGACCCACGTATTGATGAAAACTCCAGCATTCAAGGGCTGTTTGGTCATGGGATTTATGGTAAAGAATTGTTTGGTCACATCGAAGAGCACTTAACTGTTGAACTGCCGGATCCGCCTGACGCTGATGAGGAAGATTCTTCAAAGTTCGGGTCGAACTTTTTCGAAGCCGGGGAGTATGATGTGTACAAAATATTCTAGAGAGAGAAAATAGTTTCTATTTTTAATAATTTCGTATTAGCTTTTAGGTAGGTATTTTAGGAGGTCTTAAATTGCTATTTTTGAGTTATTTTATGTTTAGAAAGTGTCCTTAGGTTAGTAGTTTACTTGGGTTGCAAGTTTTTAGGTTTTTAGTAAGTTTTGGGCTCTTTGGTGAGGAGTTATCTATATAAAGAGCTCCTAGTACGAAAATTAATTATGTTTCATAATGAATATATTTTTGATTAGTAGAAATCGTTGAGTTTGAGAGTTGAAACGCTTCCGCAAATATTATTTACATCAGTATGTCTTTGGAGAAATCCAACAATTAACCATGTTAAATCTCCTTAGTATTATTCTCTATGTGGATAAGCCAACTTCCTCGGCCAGTATATTATTCTCACTTTGTGGATTGACAAAGGAATATCACATCCCTGCTAAGGCAATGGACCATTGCCTATATTTCAAACAATAGATATATATCTGGAGCTTTTCAAATTCAAAGTTATTGGAAATGATAAGAAATTATTAAAGAAGCATTTTTCGACAGAACACGCGAAATAATCTTTTCAAAATTGATGTTATAACATACCGAGTTGTAAGATTGAGAGCTCTGAATAACGCCACAGATAATGCAGCAACCTGCAAAGCAAAGGATTTTGAAGTTCACCCCATAAATATTAAGTATAATGTGTAAATCCATTTTGAATTTGCTCTTCTACCAATGGACACTCTAATTGTCATTTTTACTTCAATTTTATTCTGCTAGGAGATAAATTAGGATATATATTGAAACTTTATTTCTAAAAGTAAAGCCTATGATTTACTTAAAGGTCAAAATTTGGATAATTTTGTATCAAATCCCGGAAATGCACAAACTGGCCTGGAATTTCTGCAGCTTTGACAGAAAAATAAAACAGACAAAAAATAGAAACATTAAAAACTAAGTATTGAAAATGTATTAGCTGATTAGGTCTATATTTTCAAGATTAACAAAATCCGAATAAATCTGGCTGAAACTGAATTATAGTCAATGCAAGTACCAATGGTTGGAGAAATATCCTGATAAATGAAAATTGAGAATCTGATATGGAAGTTTGGAAGAGTATCAATCCCATTGCATGCTGTGATGATGACTTAATCTCCTTGATAAAAGCTCCAAACAAACTAAAGCAAATAAGTTCATATTTTAACCAAGGACACTTGTTGCTTTTGTGCTACATCGTAAGAAGGTTATACTTAACATCCCTCACAAGTATCAGGTTACAAATTTATCTGCTTCATCCGCATTGTGAATAACAGAGCTAAGGATAAAATACCTCTTCTGCAGTTCCTTCATGATTTTCAAGAGCAAAGGTCAGATTCGACCTAAATGATCTCTCTGTATTGCTTGGGCTTCTAACATGAAAGTTATCATGGAACTGCAGACAAAATAAATTTCGAAATTGGAGTATCAAACAAGCTAGAAAAAATTACACATCAGAAAACCAAGTCCTAAAAAGCTTGCATTGATTTTTAACATGTGAAGAACAACATCCATACCCATTTGACAATAGGATGCAAAGCATTAGCAGTCAACTTTCCAACTTCTGCTATCTTCAGCAAGTGTGTCGGTAGAAGTGAAAGTAAGGACGCCTGCCATAGCAAATGGATATTGTCAGGAAAAAACACTTTCTTTAACCATGGTTTGATGGATAAAACAAAAATGCTCAATAAAAAAGTGTCTCTTCGGAAACATCTGACAAAATCGGAACTCTATAAGAAACAAGCAACGCTACATTTATGAAGTAAAATGCTAAATTCACATCAACTGCATAACAACGACTCTAACTGAAAGCAATATGAAGATATACAGCATTCCATGTAAAATGTTCATCATAAACTATTAATTATGATAAAGTGAAACAACAGAGAGTATAAAAAGAAACTAGCACACCATGACGTAATGCAAAGGAACACCTGAATAATAGGATCATTGCAAGCACTATCAGCCAACCTTCCTCGTGCTAGTAAACACAACAAGTGAGCCTTATGCACTAGCTCAGCCAATTCCTAAATACAAAACCATAGATTTTCTGAGTTTGTTTAAATAAGCCACAAGTTATAATCATAAAAATACACTATAACCATCCGCATGAAAACTAATCTACAATCTTATAATTTACCTTGACTTCAGCTGAAGCTCTTCGAACAGGTTTCCGCTTTGTAGAAGATGGAGAATCACTAAATTCGACAATCACCTCCCTTGGCAGATTATCAGGATGGTGGTCTCTAGAATCAGAGACAGATATATGGCCATCTTCCCAATCAGATTCATCTGTATCTTCTTTCTTGTCAGGAAAATCACCATAAGTGCTTCTCTCTTCAACATTCTTTTCTGGTAGAATACTTCCAGATTCCAGTGTACTATATGTGGCCTTTGTATTTACCTTTTCTTTATCCTTTCCAGTTAAGCCGATCTCTGGCTGGACAAAAAATAAACACATGGAAGTTTTTAGTTGGTTTTCACTTACAGCAAAATTAGGGATTGCATATGACTGCAACAGGGTGGCCCTGAAATACTGTTGTCATCAACTTATAATGACGTAACATTGTAGAGGCAGGACTGGCAGTTGAATATTTCAAATTCATAACCCGGTAACAATGAAAGCTGAAAATCATGTTCCAATTTCAAACCATTATTGTGCCAGTTATACTGCAAACAAAATGTCCAAATAATGCTTGTTTCTTGGTTTTAAACTTTGATAAAAGATTTTGGGGGAAGCAAATAATAACACCTAAGCGGCGGTTGTCATATAGTAAAGCGCTTCTACAATGGTAGGCTTGTATTTCAGTAACATATGGGGGCTTAGGCATTACTCTCAATTTTTCTTGCCATGATGTAAACAAAATAAAATAAAATAAAATTGTTGAGCATTGACGCGAACCGTGGCATCAGATTCAAAATAATGGAGGTGGCTATCTTGTCTCTTCACCCTTGACGAGCCACGAGAATTAGCACGTTTGAGAAGCCTTCCTACACCCTCCCTTGATATATTGTTAAGGGTGCCTGACATCATGCAACAATTTTATTTGAATGTGACTGGAAGAAATGGAAGTGTTACTGAAACTAACAAAAACTTAGTACAGACCGCTGTCATGCTGTGATGTTGTACAACATGTATCTAAATTGTGTACAGCTTTAGTCGCATTCTCTTTCCCTGGCAGAAGGAAAAAAATAAACAAAAACAAAAATAAAAAATAAAATTTCCACAGTTAGATTGATATTACTTCATAAAATGTTCCAACAACTTAAAAAATTGTCTATTTTCAAAGAGTATGTGTAATCTATAGAGGGTTTGCATGATACAGAACTCTTTCCTCGTGCTTCTCACCTCTTAAATACAAACAGATTTTTTTTTGGATAGATAGTATAACTACTCATATAGATAACCCCTAGAAAACAACTACTCTGCAAAATTTTAAATCGCATCCCAGGAAAAGATCGAATGCTTAAGCCAATATACTTGACTTGTTCAATTATATTACAATCCTAAATAGTGAAAGCTTAGGTGATTTTCGGTTTTTCACAAATTGGTTTGGGTTACATTTGGTATTAGAACCAGCTTCATGACCTAGTTTCAAGTGCTTAATAAGAACTAATAAGCTTTACAAGGATCCATTTCCTAGGTTTTCCTGCTACATTAGCTAGTTAGTTGAAATTTTTACTCCAGAATATTTGCAATTTGCAACAAATTATGTGCCCATTCAGTTCTCCTAAGAAACAATGCCTTCTTTCCAATCCCCTAGTAACAAATTTTAGTTTTTTTTCAAAGTTCTCCATTTAAACTAGAATTTTCATAGCTTCTTTTTACAGCTAGGGTTTTAGAAACCAAAATACACGCATAATCCGGGAGATTTTACAGCAAAAAATAAGAAAAAGGGTATGATTTGAAAGTTAAAAAACTTGAAAACAGTGAACCCAAAAAAAGAAAAAGACAAAATGGAACTGCAAAACCTAAGATTAGAATAATGAGAGATGGTACGTACTTTTGGATGCATCTTCTTCGGGTGGCTTTGATTGGTTTCTGGTTCGCATTTTCGATCGTTTAATTTCACGAGTAGAAAGATGAAATCGAATAAAGTCGAAGTTTTTTTGGATTAAAAGTTCAAAGCTTGTGAGAGACAGTTTTGCTCCCGGAAATTTTTTTTATCGATTTTCAAAAGGGAAACAATTGAACTGAACTGATAAATTCTCAAGCTGCCGCCTTATGTTGCAAGATTTTCGCGCTTTCAACGGGTTACTGTTGTAACTCGGCGAGTCTGAACAAGACAAGACTCGGTCTGAGTTGAATTTGGGTTGAGAAATCGTAGGGAAACTGGAAAAGAGTTATACTAGTACCCTAGTAGTCTAGTAAGACCATCCAAATCAAACTCCAAAGAGTCCAGGGGTGTCAATGGGTAACCATTTACCCGAGAATCCAATCGAACAGGAATCGCTAACAACTGGAATTGTTAGTATTATAATGGTTCCGGTTATAGGTACTTTGATATCAGATAGGAACCAGAACCAGAACCAGAACCGAACCGATAAGAATCGGAACTGACTCACTAATATAAGGTTTTTTCTATTAGTTTTGTTATAACATGCATGAAGTGGATGCATGTGGTGGCTATCCACCATGCATGGTACACATTCTGTTGCCACATCTATGTATAGGTGTCTTCTCCCCACCTATACTTATCTTGTTTCTCTCTACTATATATACTCTCTTCCATCCGTCTCTTACGACAGAAGTAGTACGAAGTTATATAAATGAGTTAAAAAACTTAACCTTATATATGTGTTGTAAGAAAGGTTGTAAGCTTACAGAGAGATATGTTATACGAATGTGTTTATACTATCAGTGAATAAGAGATATCATCTTCCTCTTTTCTTCCTCTTCTCTTTTGTGATATATTGTGTGCCCAGAAATCATAATACGTTATCAGCACGAGTCTTTACCACTCTCAAGATCGAGACCTCGACATTTTGTGATCAACCCAAAGCTTCTGGGCATCTCACAAAATCAGAAAGGTATACTTGTGTTGTCTTATTTTCAATGTCGAATCTAACGAAGCTTGAGTTTGTTGCTTTAGATATCACTGGAAACAACTATCTTTCCTGGGTCCTAGATATGGAACTCCATCTCGCGTCTAAGCAACTCGGAGAAACTATCCAGGAAGGAAATCAGCCAACCACAAAGAGTCGTGCTGCTGCTGCCACTATTTTCATTCGGCACCACATCCATGAGGGACTTAAATCTGAATATTTGACGGTGAAAGATCTGTTAGTCCTCTGAAACTATTTAAAGGATCGATTTGGCCACTTGTCGATGGTCATACATCCTGGTGCTTTCAATGATTGGAGGAACTCGCGGTTGCAGGACTTCAAATCAGTAACAGAATATAATTTGGCTTTATTCAGAATAACCTCGCAGCTGAAACTGTGTGGTGATACTGTTACTGATGCGCAGCTGCTGGAGAAAACCTTCAGCACTTTCCACACCTCTAATGTGCTGTTACAACAGCAATATAGAGAGCGTAGGTTCAAAAAATATTCTGAATTAATCTCCTGCCTTCTAGTTGCCGAGAAGAATAACGAATTATTGTTATTGAATCATGAGGCTCGTCCCACTGGTTCTACGTCTGTACCTGAAGCTTATGCAGCGACTGCTTCAGGACAGGGACATGGACGACCTGATTATAAAGGTAGGCGCGGTAGACGCTACCGACGGAATAATTCTGGGAAGTGGAATAATCCAAATCATGCTACACAGAATCTCCAGAAGAGGGATAACGCTGATCCCCAAAAGAGGGATAGTGGCAAAACAAAGCAAGGAAAAGGGAGAGGTTGGAATAAACCCCCTAGAGATGTAACCTGCTATCGTTGTGCCATGAAAAGACACCTAGTGCGTAATTGTTATACGACCGAGCACCTAGTCGATTTGTATCAGGCTTCATGTAAAAAAGTCAAAACTGGTGCCAAGATAAATTATATTTGTAATGGTGTTCCCACTAATGATACCCACCTGGAGTTGTCCGATATGTTTCTCGATCTGGAAGGAGAGGATGTAAGCAAACTAATTGGGGG
>MVGT01004341.1:123958-157751 GCA_002174775.1 Macleaya cordata | reverse complement strand
CCTAAATATTTGTAGACTCCACTCTCGACTCAGGTTGCAATAAAAACCGATACCTATAAATACTGCTGCAAGAACCTCTTATTGCAAGTTGTAACGACTCAAAAACAGTTTTGCAGTTTTTAGAAAGGACGAAGAAGAGATAGTAAGATACAACTGAGAACTGCTTCCTCCGCTTCAGTCTTTAACATCTCTCTTTCTTTCTTTAGTCTTCAACATCTCTCTCTTTAGGTTTCCTTCCCTACAGTATCGATGATCGAAGTGTCGTTGCCAATGGCGGAAATCGAATCCAGAGCTACTCAGCTTGGATTAGACTTGAATTTATTAGATACTATAACTCTACCTCCAGGAGAGGATTGTGGAATTCCAAGGTATAATTTAATAAACCCTGACTTTAGTAAATCTTCATCTCCTTGTTTTTTTATCTTCAGGGTATATACTACTGATTTTGTTTTGTTTTCCATAGTGATGATGAGTATGAGATGTGCCAAGAGGATACCATGGAATTCGAATATGGGTTTGGGAATATTGTTGTTGTCGACAGTCTTCCAGTTGTTTTTCCAGAGAAATTTGAAAAACTTGAACGTGTTATCCGAAAATATTTCGGTCAGATAGGTTGTATTAAGGAGGAGAATGGGTTTTGGATGCCTGTTAACCCTGAAACTGAGAAAACCCTAGGTTACTGCTTCATCGAATACAACACTCCTCAAGTATGTAGTATATTCTTCTATCGTTTCGGTTTTAGTTTTATACCCATTCATGCATTTCTCTTTTCTCCTTCTTACTTTGGAATGTCATTATAGGAAGCAGAGCTTGCCCGAGAAAGATTAAATGGATACAAATTGGATCGAAATCATAGTTTTGTGGTGAATTTTTTTGACGAGTTGGACAGGTTCATGAAAGTTCCTGAGGAGTGGGCTCCTCTTGAAACTAAGCCATATGCACCTGGGGTAACCATCTCAAGTCTCAATTTGTTTCTTAACATATAATTTTTGTTTGTAAAAAAAAGTTTATCGTGCTCTATGTTTGGAAGTTTTGAATGTCTGATTTATTATTCTTGTGATTTTGCAGTGTTTCAGTTCAAATTATTCACATCTTTTGAAATTATTGCGAGATTTAAAATTATTGTAGACAGTTTACTGGTTTATAGAACAGAAAAGCAATTGGTCTAGTGAACATTGTTTGCATTTAGCACTTTTGGTGTATCTAGTAGAGAATGAATTTAATATCTTGTTTTGTAGTTCATGATTGTGTTAGTAGTAATTGTTTTTGTCATAGTCTATGATTCTGCTATGAAAAAATGCGATTCTGCTATGATTTACTGATATCTCTGATTATTAAAAAGATATTAAAACTTGCGTGTTATTACAGGTACACCTTCACCAATGGTTGACTGATAAAAAAGCCCGTGATCAGTTTGTTATTCGTGCGGGTTCAGAAACTGAGGTTTCATGGAATGATCCCAGATTATTGAGGCATGAGCCTGTTTACCATCGTAATGTAAGTGAATATGAGATGCTTTTTGTCCTTTGTCTATCTGTATTCTATCTATATGGCTGTTGTTATTTGTTTTTTGTTCTATACCATTATGATCAATTAATTGTAATTTGGAATTATTTTCCCAGATATATTGAGAAGTACAATTGAATCATACAATTCTTGTGTTTGGACATTATCCAAGTAATGATATCTTGCAATACAATTTCTTTCGACTTTTACTACTAATTTGTGTGATAAAAAGGAGGGTAAGTGAGTTCAAGATTTGGGAGATTAAGCCGCATGAGGT
This sequence comes from Macleaya cordata, assembly GCA_002174775.1. Lineage (NCBI taxonomy): Eukaryota > Viridiplantae > Streptophyta > Magnoliopsida > Ranunculales > Papaveraceae > Macleaya > Macleaya cordata. The sequence goes on along the minus strand of MVGT01004341.1, from coordinate 155,968 downwards.
TTCCATCATTTTTATTAGTAAAAAGCTAATGAAAGTAGGGAACACTATAGACGTACCTCTAGATAAAGACGATTAAACAAAGATGTGTTTTTGTGTTGTCATAGTGTCATACTACTCAAAACTCAGGTCTTAGAACAGGAACGGTAAAAGAAAGTAACTGTATAAATTCACACTGAACAATAAAGCTGGGGGATCAGATCAAGAACATAGTTTTTAAAGTTGTGGCACATGCCTTAGACAATGGTCCCTTAGGTGTAGAACCTATTAAATGTATGGCTTTAATAGAAAGGTAAGACACAATAAGCTCATGCAAATATGGGATACTCACCTACACTCCAGGATGTGCAGCTGACAAGGATCTATGCAATGTATAAGGGACAATATATCGAACAATTTTGTATCAGTCACTAGGCAATTGTCTAGGCAATAGAAGCCAGTTCCGGGAACTGTGCAGCCAAAATTAAATTATTTATTTATTACTAGTCGCAGCTACTTGACTTAACAAAGTTGGGTACTGTATCTTCTTAATTATAGAGCTACAAAGGCTGAAGAATCTGATCTTTGGTTGGCAGTTTTGGACGGAGAGTTTTGTTCAGTGGTCCCCATTTGGGACATACTTAGCCACAATTCACAGGCAAGGTGCTGCTGTGTGGGGAGGTGCTGCTGGCTTCAATCGCCTTATGCATTATGCTCATCCGGAGGTTATATCCTGTTTCTAGTTTCACATTCTCTGTGTATCTTTTTCTTTTTTTTTCCTTTTTCCTTATACCGTAACTTCAATGTGATTGAATGCAGGTTAAGCTCATTGATTTCTCTCCTGGGGAAAAATATTTGGTCACTTATAGCAGTCATGAACCAAGCAATCCTCGTGACACACATGTGAGCAGTCCTACTTTTTGATTGATATAAAGTAGCCATCTCTTACCAAAGTGTGTTTTCTTAATATAGAGGGTGCTCTTAAACATTTTTGATGTGAGGACTGGCAAAGTGATGATAGATTTCAAGGGAAGTGCAGATGAGTTTGCTACTGGTGGCACCGGCGGTGTTTCTGGAGTGTCATGGCCTGTTTTTAGGTTTTTTTTTTCATTCAGTAATAACCATCTATGTGCACCCGTTAACGAAAACCCTCATCATGGTCTGATGGATGAGTATTTCCTTCTTTCTTTCTTCTCTTTTTTAGATGGGGTGGTGGAAAAGATGACAAGTACTTCGCTATGATTGGGAAAAATGTGATCTCTGTTTATGAAACAGAAACATTCACTCTTATTGACAAGAAGTCTTTGGAAGTTGAAAATGTGATGGACTTCAGTTGGTCACCTACTGATCCCATAATTGCACTTTTTGTTCCGGAGCTAGGTGGAGGCAACCAACCTGCCAGGGTGAGTATTAGAAGTTTTTTTTACATGAAATCCTTTTGCCATGTTGTTATTTATTGATTATGATATTGTATTAATTATGCCCTTTATTCACAGGTAAGCCTTGTTCAAATTCCTGGCAAGGATGAGTTGAGGCAAAAGAGTCTCTTTAGTGTTAGTGATTGCAAAATGTACTGGCAAAGCAATGGGGACTACCTTGCTGTTAAGGTTGACCGCTACACGAAAACAAAGAAAAGCACGTTCACTGGCTTTGAGCTTTTCCGCCTTAAAGAAAGGAACATTCCTATTGAGGTTTTGGAGCTAGAGAATAAGAATGACAAGATTATTGCTTTTTCTTGGGAGCCAAAATGCCACAGGTTTGCAGTCATTCATGGAGATGGAGATAGCCCAAGGCCCGACATTAGCTTCTACTCGATGGGGGCTGCTCACAATATGGGCCGTGTCTCAAAGCTCGCAACACTTAAAGGGAAGCAGGCTAACGCACTCTACTGGTCTCCGTTTGGTCGCTTCATAATTCTTGCAGGGTTGAAGGGTTTCAATGGACAATTGGAATTCTACAATGTAGATAATCTTGAGACCATGGCAACAGGGGAGCACTTTATGGCAACAGACATTGAATGGGATCCTTCTGGGAGGTACATTTTAACCATATCTCAGTAACTGTTGCACAAGTAGCCTTTTTAGGTAACATGGACAAAAAAAGATTTTCAGTCTCTTGGAAAGTTTTGATAGCACAAAGAATGGATTTTTCTCCTTCAATCTTCAAAGTTTTCACCTTTCTTTGATTATGCAGATATGTTGCAACTTATGTTACTTCCGTTCATGAGATGGAAAATGGCTTCAACATCTGGGCGTTCAATGGGAAGCTACTATATAGGATACCAAGGGATCATTTGTATCAGGTAAAATATCATCATGATTTATACCCTTCGATATCTACTTGTTCACCTTGTCTTTTGGACCACGTAGAGAATATTACAGTAACCTTGTTTGTATGAACTTGCAATTATGCAGTTTTTGTGGCGTCCAAGGCCACCATCTTTGTTGAGTGCACATAAAGTGGAAGAGATAGCGAAGAACCTGAAGAAGTACGCTGAGAAGTACGAATCAGAGGATCAAGATGTTTCAATCCTCTTGAGTGAACAGGACAGGGAGAACAGGAAGATGTTGCAGAAGGAATGGGATGGATGGAACAAGAGGTGGAGGCAAATGCACGAGGAAGAGAAGATGGATAGGATGATCTTGAGAGATGGGTATCAGAGCGACGTAGAACAAGAAGAATACGAGGCCAAGGAAGTTGGTGTTGAAGAACTTCTGGAGGTCTCAGAGGAGATTATTGTTCCTTTAGAGTAATTGAACATGAAATACAACGACAATTTCTTCATCTTTATGGAAATACTAGATAAACCAGTTTCAATTTTTCCTTAGTAATCAAGGGGGTGGGAGCGACTTTTGAATATATTACCGTGCTGCAAATGCAGTCGACACGAAAGCATGTTCTTCTTCATTATTAGTATTATTTTCTTAATACAAGTTATACAAATATTATGGGGGGGAATGAAGACTCTGGAGTAGTTGTAATTAAGTTGATAATCATATTTCTTCTCTGTGAATATAATCTTGCTCTGTTGATTGTCATTCCAATTGAGTCTTGTTATGCTTCATTGTAGGTGAAAGTCCCTTTTCTCTCTTTTTTTCTATTTGTAGATATATTATCTGTTCCAATCCCAAATGCTTTCATTCAACTCAAACCCTAAATTTTATAAAAAAAAAAAAACTCAAACCCTAAAAAACATATCTTTTGTGTAATTTAGTTAATCGCTTCCCAAACTACATCAAGGTAGAACACCTTGACACCATGACCACCTCCACCTCCACAATTGCCCATCACTACCGCCATCGTCGTCACCAATACCACACCACCATCTCGACCACCACACCACCACATGTAAATATGTATTTTGAACACCCTAACATGTAATTATATATAAAAGAATCACCTAATATTGGGTAGGATGCTCATAATCCACTTGATATTGCAAACCATTTTACATGTTTTCCAAATTTACATAATTCTCTCTCCTAATAGTGTAAAACATACAATCTACATGTATTTTTCACTTTTACTCACATTTTTTTATGTGACTATTGCTTAATTGCAAATACAAGTAAGGGTAAGATAAAGTGCGACTAAGCCGTAGAGGGTGAATCATTACTCTCACTATGGATACTCTAAGTTACTGAGGTTGTACATATCAAAGTTTAGATTATTTTTTTTTTGTTTCTTTAATTAATAAGTTGAAGTGAACCATTGTCAAAGATTATCTTGGTGCCCCTACTCCAAAAGTCTGGTGTACAAATCAAATAGACATACAACTCCAAGACAAAGTAAACGCCAAGTCTTTCCCCTTCCTTTTCTCTCTGCGTATCTTTCTCCATTCTCTCTCTAAAAATCTCTTTACACCTCCCTCTCTCTCCACAACCAAATCGAACTCCCAGAAACCCTAAAATTACGAATCTCCGAAGCTTTTCCATCTCCTCCTAAAACTCTAAAAAGAAACATCCCGAAAATCTTCCAATTTTATCCTCTCTCCCCTAGTCCCTCTTGCATTCTTATTTCGAAAACGTAAAAAAAAAATAAAATAAATCTTCTCACCTTTTGATCTCCTCCTCAAAGCTCTCGACTCTTTTGAAGTTCGCGGAAGAAGCCTTTTCTGTGATCAGTGATAAAAAACTTCTACCTTGTTCAGGTATTTCTTCTTCTATGATTCCATTTGCACCGCTTCAGTTTTTCAGTTTTTTTTTTTTTTCTTTCAAACTAAATGAATACGCTCGATCTTGAGTTCCAGTACTTGTTAAGATTTTCAGGGTATTATATTCTGGTGAGATGGTTTTATCTATTGTCTAGTTAATCTAGCTTTTATTTGTTAGGGTTTTGTTTTGCTACCCTTGTTTCCCAGAGTTTACTTTTTTTTTTTTTTTTTGTGGGTCTTCTCTATCTGTCTCACTAAAGCTCGAAGACTTACATTCTCTTGAAGCAAAAATGGTGAAATAACTAGATCATCAGTTCTTCAGAGAGGACCATGTGATTGAGTTCTCCATAGTGAACTAATTTTATATTATATTGTTAAAAAAGAACGGGTTTAAAATCAGTTTTGATGTTGTATGATGTTCAGATACATAGCCTCCATATCTTCCCGTTGGCGGCGGTGTTCTCTGCATCGTTAATTGCTCCTCTCATACGCCCTTACTTGTAACTGGGAAATAACCCCTGGCCCAAAAACATAAATTCTAAGTAACCATTAACTTGTACCACTACTTCACAACTTACTAATTGGTAATTACCTCTCCTTCACAACTTACTAACTACTTCTAAGTAACTGACTAATTAACAAGGGTAACTTACTCAGTAACTACCACTCCCTAATCTCGAGTTCTATTTTGTACATCAGCTTTTAATGCATGTGTACAATCTGGCCCTTCCCATTTTGGCATGGTAAAGTCTGGGAATAGAAAACATAACAAATGGGGTTCCCACTGTTTAACACAAGGCCAACAGATTGTACACATGCATTAAAAGCTGGTCTACAAAATAGCACTACCTAATCTCCATGAATTGGCTATTCATGTGGGCAGCACAAGGATAACGTGTCAATAAACATGAGTTGGCGGTCTTGGGCATGTAACGCATAACATTCCTCGCCTAGTGAGGATATAATAATCAGGACCACATATCCTCTTTGCTTTAGAACATATTATCATTCAACCTGATAAACTGATAAAAGTTTCTGGACCTTTCTTCTTGTTTTGTTTATTGTATATTTTGTGTGTATGTATATATGTTTTATTGAGTTGTGTTTGGGTTTCTCGATGAAATTCTTCTTATTTCTGATTTGAATATTATTATGTTATACACACCTGATTTTTCAGATTTTTGAGTTAGTTTTTCATTGAATTTCATCCAAATTTTCGATATGTGCAGTTGGTTATACATATTCATTACAGACATCTACAAAATCTGCAAATCCAATGGCGAACACTTTGGACATGTCGCTTGATGATCTGATAAAGAGCAGAAGTAATAATAGCGGGAGAGGGAGAGGACGAGGGAGGTCCCGACCAGGCCGAGCGCGAGGAGGCACGTTAAGCCGTGGAAGGGCGGCAGAAGTGCTTCGTAGAGGGCAACTCAGGGTGAATGCTCGGCCATCGGGTTACACAATTGCCAAGGCAAGCTCAAAACACCATTGCTGTTTTTTGCTGTATGTTCAAGAATCTGATCATCTTTAGAAACTCAAAACACAAAGAGAGGGGATTGTTTCGTAGAATGGACAAGCTCAATTTGAAGTTCCCACACTAAAGAAATCTTGGTTTTCATGTGTTCTTTATAGCACGATCTTCACCAATTATCCATATTTAGTGGGTGTTTATGTGAGGGACTATAATGGAGTTTCTTGATATGTGTGGAATTCTGTCTGTGCGGGCCTTCAATTCTAGTTCATGGAGTTTCTATGCCGAGGAGTTCTCGTCAGTCGAATTTCATTAACTGGAGCTCTCACCAGTACCATGCATATCATCAGCTTATGTGTAGTGGGTGGAATTCTCTATTCCCATTATCATCTGCATGCTTTAGTTTTACGATAATTTAGTGTTTTGATTACTGGTTTGTGTGAGAAGCGAAATGGTAGTGGCTCCTACTGTTCTTTTAGAAATTACTCTTTTCGTTTTATGGAATTTCTTACTATGCTTGACTTGAAGAGCACCGAATTATTCTCTTCCGTGGCACGTGCTGACATGATCTCCTAGTTTGGATAATTATACATGGTCAATTTGTTCACTTGTTCTCCTAACTTGGATTTTTGTAAACGTACTTCAATCAGCCTTCCAGCAGAACCAAAGATTTTACATGGCAGCATGATTTGTTTGAAGATAGCCTGGTAGCTGCAGGGTATTCTGGGATCGAAACTGGCACAAAACTATATGTTTCTAATCTGGACATAGGGGTAACCAATGAAGATATCAAGGTATGGCATGCGCAATTTATGTCTTTCAGTTTTTTCTGGTTGTTTGTCTTTATCCTGAAAATGGATTCTTTTTTTTTTCTTTTTTTTTCTTAACTCTAGTTTTTCCTTTTGATGCTTGAATTGCCATTCAGGAACTCTTTTCTGAGATTGGAGCTCTGAAGAGATACGCAGTTCATTATGACAGAACTGGTCGGTCAAGTGTAAGTCTTATGTTCAGTACTCTAGTCTGCATGTTTCCATCCTTCTGCCTTTTAAGGCCACAGCAACAATTTAATTTGAAAGGGATTTGGATTTCTGGTTTCTTGCGGTATTAGGGTCGCTTGCGATTAAATGGGATTTGGATTTGGTTGACAGGGTTCCGCTGAGGTGGTGTTTACTAGAAGAATTGATGCATTAGCAGCCATGAAACGATATAATAATGTCCAACTTGACGGGAAGGCAATGAAGATAGAAATTATAGGTACCAATTTAGGACTGCCAGTGCCAGTTTCAGCTCGTGTGAATGTGATTGGAGGAGCTAATGGAAGAGGAAGGAGGACAGTTGTTATGACGTATGTGAACTATCTTTTTCTTCCTATTACTATTGTCTAAGTAGCTCTTAAACGGACTTGGATATACTTTGTATAATTAATCATAATACATATATTTATATATATAAATTGCTCTAGCTAAACAAAAAGTGAAGATTTTCGATTAAGCATAGGCTGATTTCAGTTTTGGTAAATAGACAAGATACTAATGATTAAAAATTCAAAACTATACTCTATTTCTTCTTAACTTAAAAAGGAAAAAGTAAAAGATTGTAATCTGTACTGTGCTATGGTGTTGCTCATCAAAATGCTGAGCAGCTAATATACATCAGTAGAATGCCTGAGATTTGTTTTTTCGAAATCTTTTCTTATAAACATAATACTTATATATAGACACCTTAATTTTTTTTTTTCATTATGTTGTCATATATTTCTGAATTAATCTTTTCTTATAAACATAATACTTATATATAGACACCTTAAAAAAAAAAATTCATTATGTGTCATATATTTCTGAATTACTTTTTTTCCCGGTCTATATTTCTATATTACTTGACAACGACTTAAATGAAATTCAATTGAAATTTAGAAAATTCTTGCTTTAAAATCAAATTAGATGAAAGCCTAATAAATAATAAGGGTTTGAATTTCTGACACCCTTGAACGGGAGTGAATGCTAGTGGGAGAACAACTAAGATGAAGTGTTAGGCATCAACTAGTGTGATAGTTATGTTGTATGAAATGCAAAAATACATATATGATCTGGGGGTTTGCATTTTTCTTATGATTATTTCTAAATGTGGTGAGGGGTCATTTTGAGTTGATGTACTAAACTTCATTGAGCTTTTCCTCTTGTGGAATACTCATTTTCACAAAATTGTTTGGTTAGGAGATTTATGCAATAAGAACTATCTAGTTTAAATTGTGGAGATGTCAATTTATTTTAACGATGTTTCAGAAGCTTATTTCATAGTTTGACGTTTTGCAGGTCGGATTTTGGTCGAGGAGGAGCTTCTGGTTCGGCCAATCGTGGCACAAGGTATGGTGTGAAAACAATTTCTTTCAAGTTTTTGCAATTTTATCACATGCCCATCTTGAGTCTTTTGTTGTTGAAAACCTTGTGACACTTCCAGACTAATGTACAATACTCATAGTGGAGATTAATTTTTTTATTGGAAAGGAAGAGAAGTGCTTATTTTAACGGCACTAAGAATTATATTAGAATTTTCCTACTCATGTGAGCATCACCTTCTAGAGGGAGTGAATTGTTATGAGAATTTTATGGAATACCTGAATTAACTGATAGATCAACGCAAGGATTTAAACTCTAGCTACCAGTGCTAATGTGGTTGTCTCATCAATTTGGACTATGCTGTTGGCATCTTGTCTCTTTGATGGGAGTTAGTTCCGGAAATTCCATACGTGGGATACTAACTCTTTTGTTAGCTACATATTAGTTGTTTCCAGAGAAAGATTTGTGTTCACTGATTGTGAAATAATCCACAACTTAATATTAACTCAGGTCTTATTACCCTTGTTACGTAGAGGAAAGATGCTAGGATACACTTTTCCAAGGTTCATTAGCCTGTAAGCTCCGTGGCACACTTGTCTCACATCTTTTTCGATCTAGCCGCACGATCAATGCCATGCATTTTGAATGGGGCATATCCCAAATTCACAACTGTGAGATACATTTAACAACATGATGTACAGTACTACAGTTTGTTCCATCTGTTTTGAGATTTATTTGCGAAGAAATTTTAGTTAGATTAACTGGAAAATATAGAAAAGATGTATTTAGATAAGGTGATATACATTAGTATCATTTGAAGATGTGTAAATAGTAAATAGAGCAAGTATTTGAATAGTTAAGGGCCTAAAGTAGTTTTTCATAATGTATCCAGCCTGGAAATTCTAGAAAATGGAGTATTCTGTTATTTGGATTTTTCTTAATTTCTATGTCTCTGTTTAGAATGTTGTTGGTTGTTACTTCGGATTCTTGTTTGCTTGGTTTTTTTTGCTTTGGAATACATCTTGACTGATTTTGTTCGAGAGAATTTTCTGGGACTGGACGTTGTCTTAGAAACAACCTTATTTTTAAATAAAGTTTTATTTTCAGAACATCAATAGCCATTTTGGACCCTTTCTTCCTAACTTCTGAATTATTGGTTTTAGCTATAGGAGGAATTTGTATTTTCCATCTCTTTCTGGTATGCAAGTGAAACAGAACTGGGATCATGCTTTTTCCAATTTAGTGTGTTGACTGATGGCTGTTACAAAAGTGTGTTTTTGTGGTGTCTGATACCCTTTGTTGTTGTTGTTGTTGTTGTTGTTGTTCTTTTTCTTTTTCTTTTCTTTCGGGTGACCAAGCCTGAGATACCTTTTACACCCTCAAACCGGGTAGAATAATTTATTGCCTGACAAACCCTCTCACATTTCAACTACAATGATTCCATACTAAGAAATGTGAGGTTGATATGCAACTTTTTCTGCTTTCCCTTATTGTAGAAGGAGCCGTGGGGGCTTCCAGCGTGGCCGTGGTGGGCGCGCTCAAAGTCGGGGTCGGGGACGTGGTCGAGGCCGTGGGAAGACTCAAACCACTGACAAGTCTGCTGTTGACCTTGACAAGGAATTGGAGAGCTATCACGCAGAAGCCATGCAGACATAGTTCATGTTTTGCAGCTAAAAAACTGGAATATTATGTGGTTTGTCTTAAAAGTGATAGTGGATGTATTAGTTGTACAAAAACAAAAAAAGGAGGCACTAGCATATTTGACCTATCTCTTGGTTTTAGCTTGGATCATGTGTTTTTGGTTCTCGGTCTATTAGTGTTGGATGTTCAAAGATTTAATGTCAGCTTAAGCTGTTAGTTGTGTACTTGTTTAATTTCTCCCCGAAATCACTGTTGCATGTCTTCATAGTTTTTTTCATGTGGTACTTACTGGTTTCTCAAACATGCAGAAGAAGTGTTATTCTCACAAGCAACTAAGCAAGACCTGTAGAATGAGCTCAGATTCATCCATACCATTTCCAACCTACCTTGGTGCATTAGTGGAAGCTCAAATGAATACCTTAATACCTTGTGCAATAAAAAAATGAAGGGGAATCCAATAAGCAAAGGATGAGCGATACGTTAAACTCTCTTGCTACAGCAGACTTATTTCTTCAAGCACTGGGAATCTATCGCTCTGAGGTCTACTCTTCTGGTAGTACGTGCTTGCCATCTGAATAAACGATCAAATGGGACACCAAGTTACAGAGAGAATTATCTTCTGGAAGTAATAATCGGCAGTAATCAATGTTTTTTGGCTAGGTGTCAAAATATGTGGCATCCTAGACTGTTAGGTTCAAGTTTCGGCTTCTATCTTTGCTAAACGAATGTAGTGATGATTAAAGTAACAAAGATGGTTTTCTTCCAAGGCAGGAGTGTATTAGCATCAAAATGAGGGTGTCTTTCAGCAACGCGCCACGAGAGAATCTAGGGTTTGGAGGTCGTCATGAAAAGATCCAAGGGTGGCAACTGGGCGTGCCCTCGGGGGAATTGGAGAAAAGATAAAACCTATAATTGGCGAGGATCCTGTCAGAGACTGTTATTCTGTCGGGATCTTCCGTACCAACCGCCAACAGCCACGTGTATCAGAAGATTGTGGCTGTCTCCCCTGACATTTGCCATGGCCGTGTAGACGGGCAATGGCCACGAGTAAAAGGGAAGAGGTCTATAAATGCGAAGAGTTTGCCCTCGATTATGGCAGGTTCAGACAGCCAAAAGGGACCATTTGCCTTACCCAAAAAACTATTAATCTGCCTCTATATTCCCTTCTCCTCACTCGAGACCTTAAGTCCCTAAACCTTCTTCAGTTCTTCATCTCTTCTCTCCATCTAAGCAGTGTAACGATCCTGGAACGGCTACCTGGTGGTTTAGGCCAGGGCTCGAGGCTACTCATAACTCAGAATCCATCCAGTCATTGACACCTACACACCCATTCAACATTCCACCATTACAAGGAGCTTAAGAGTCAGTGAAGACCATATTATTATGCCCTTTTTCTTCAAATTGGATGCAACTTTCTGTCTTGCAATACTGATTGAATCCAAACCGGCTGATTGATCAGTGGAATAAGCAGTAGCAACCAAATTAATGCTCAACCTTCCTAAGATCATTTCCCAGAGGAAGAAAAAATCAGAGCCATTATTGCAACTCAAAACTTGTAAGTATACAAAATTTATACAAAAAAAAAGACAGCACCCTTACAATAACCATCACAATGGCTTCAGAAAACCAGCAAGAAGCCCCTCACGAATACACAAACGTTAAAAAAAATTGTACAAATTCCCAAACAATCCTATACAAATCAATTATCTGATGGGGCAGAACATGCAAAGAATGAAAAACGCGCAAAGAAATAACCTCCAGAGGGACATCACAAATGAGAAGAATCTCCCGTCATCCTGTGACATTAATATCTTTCTTCAGAAGAAGATCTCCCGACTCACTCCTGTTGAACAGTTTCTCAACTAGGTCATTCCAGTTAGTTTTATCACCTTTCGGCTTTGATTTTTCGTCGGCACTTTGTCCTTCCTGTTCTGAGGGAGCTGCTGCTGCCTCCTCATTTGTGGTGGGTCCGGGTTCTTCCTCTGATGTTACAGCATGAGGCACATTCAAGCTAACGGCTTTTTCCAGTGCGTCCTTGTGTTCTTTCTCAAGTGTCTGTAACCTTTCAAGCTTCTGCACTGTTGGAGCAGTTGTAATGGCTTCCTCACTGCCTTCTCTCATCCTCTGTCAGAAGTATGTAAGAGTAATTTATTGTTACCAAAAAGGAAAGAAAAGAAATAGAGCAAAAATTTCAGCAAATACGATCTGAAAATAATCAAGACTGGTTTGGAAGTTGGGACTCATCAGATCACCACAAGGACAACTAATGTAATAGATGGAGGTATTTGTACATAGTAATGACCCCGATGAATAAGAAAGCTTTTATAGGTGGCTTGTAATATCATAAGATGCCTAAAGCTCAATCACAAGGAAGCCAGAACATTTTGTATCTTGGATCTATGTTAATTTAATACTAATAGCCATTCACTTTGCTGTCAGATATCGTCATATATGAATTTATTCTTCTTGTTACACTGATATTTCCATCTGATTATGAATAATGTAATGCGGATTCACATATAAAATATTTACTTTCACATATAAAGTATTTCTGCAACAAATGATCAATGCATCTTCCTGTTCAAGTCACTGGGTAAGTGCTAAGAAGATCTTACTCCCATAGTCGCCAAGCATTTCGGCAACCTTGGTTTGATAGGGTATTGCTAACTTTCTCAGTTTTTGGTCAATAACAAATAATTTAGTTAAAAAAATCTCCGCAAGGGTATTAATAGGTTTTAATGTTTGAAGTGTCACCAACTTAAATTGATTTTTAATTTTTTTTAGAACCTATTAAAATATAGATAGGTAGTAGGAAATTCAACGCATCAAGCTGTATCAATATAGAACAGTCAATACTTCCTTTGCGATGTAAAATTGATAATGTCTCGTTGTTAAGAGAAAATTTGATCATCTGTTTTTTAAGATCTAATCACTACTGTGGCATAAAATTGTAACAGCTTGTCAGCACAAAAGAAAGCTATCTCCTTGTTACTAATGCTTCATCACATGCCATAACATGAATACATTGCAGCTGCATTAACTTTAACAAAGAAATACTACTGTTTCTTGAATTACAGCCCCAACCCTAGGATATTCTTTAACCACAACACGAATACATTGCAATAGAAGTATTTGTATAACCAAAGCTTTAAGACAGACATCAACACTTTTTTACGTTAAGCCTAGGTTTTTGAAACCATAAGATCAGAAGTAATTTTTGAAATTTATATCTCCCTTAAACAAGTGAAATGAGAGGTTCAATGAAGTGGTCAATAGTTGTCCACATGGAATGGGTAAGAACCTAGCAATAAACTCTTCGGATGAGTATATCGTCTATGAAATAAATCAGACCCTGGTTCTCATTCAAACTGAGTGCTTAGCTCAACCATGTAAACATATAGACTGCGGAAAATTCCCAAATGCTTTCTTTTGAGATATAATTACTTATGCTGAATTTTCTATTCAAGATGACACATCTGAGTTCTAGAATTAATGTCACACTTAAAAGTTATTTTATAACAAGAACAGGAGAACACAATTTTTTGTTGACAAATAATTCTAGAACACTTCTCATTTCGCACAACCTACTAAGTTAAAAAAGACAACGACTTATATATCATAGCTAAAAATAGAAGAATGATGAAAAGTACTTGCTACTTACTTCTAAAGCCTTTCGTGCTTCTCTTTCTATCCAAATAATTCCATGATCTGAGGTGGCATTGCTTGACAGTACAATATGTTCAAATCTTCCTTCAACTGGAATGGCGGTCCTCACCTCCGGAGGATACCTCCCACATCTGTATTCTCCAACAGCAAGAAATTCAGCTCAATCACCAAAAGTAATTATTTCTGCAGAATTAAACCATGAAAACTCCTTTCAACAGGGTTATGGTAACTAGCGCTGCATATTATGTAAGCCAAGATACCAAAATCAATTGGTTCTGCAATATTAAGCCATTGAAGACTTTAAGTACATAATCCCACACTTGTCTATACTAATAGCAAGGAACTCTGTTTCAGTGCCGAAATTATCGTTCCTCTGGAATGTCTCGACGAATATGGCTCGGTCTCAGGTCATTGATAATCTTGAATTTCATTGGAATGAATTTTCTTTTCCTTATTGGCCATCAGAAGACGCTAATAATTCTAGATTTCTACCATTATTAGATTTCTGACCTTATTACCAATAGGGGATTATTTTCTATTTTTTTCAAAGCTATTCTTATATTATGGGAAGTTTGGATCAAGTATCTTCGTTCCTTGTTTTACATATATTTTTATGGACAAAAACTTTTATTTCAAAGAAGGAAATTCTCTTTTGGTGGATTATCTTCCTTTGTTTACTAATAAAACTCTCTTCAATGCCAATGAAAAAAATACAGCATAAGAAAGAATATCTTGGTTTTCTATGGTGACGAGAAGATCAACAAGAGGTTTTCTTGGAATGCATCAACTTCCCTCAGTTTGTCTTGCCATTTATCTAATGTTATAGCCCACATTCTCGGCCAACAGGTCTCCTTTTTCGACCGAGTTGTAACCGACGACCAAACACTCAAACCATGTATCTGGCAATATACTTCAGATTAGATATATTACAATCCAGTGGTGAGAAATCAGAGTCTTTGAGCCATACCAACAGAGAAACTGATGATTTGTAGTATACTTATCTTCTAGTCTAGCTGGATCGCTGACAGTTTCAGTCTTCCTTGTTTTTTTTTTTTTTAAATTTCTTTGTTATGAACATTCATTAACTCATAATATGTATTTCGAAACTGCAGGAGCTGGAGTAGTATGCAAATTAATGTACAGAATGAAAAGTGCAAAATTGGGGCATTTGGTGTCTTAAACATGATATTCTCTGAAGTTCTAACTTAGTCTGACAAGCCATCAAGAAAGTCAAATCTAGACATATTGCTACAAAAATAAATGAACTTTTCCTATCAATCTCAGGAAGATGCATTAAAAAATAATCCCACAAATATTTAAAGGTTCTGTTCTGGTACCTGCAAAACTTCCGCTCTACAATATGATACATTCGTCCAGGAGCATAAAGTCTTCTTGGATCTCTAAGCTTCCTACCTTCAGGTATGAAGGTATCTCTCAAGCATACCAAAAATAATAAGCAGGGCAAGCTGTCCAAAGCATTAAGACCTGGTTTAAGAGATACTCCTTCAAATGTTGAAATAAAAGCAGTCTCTGAGGCAGAAAGATAAAGAAAAGACGAATGCATGATTCATATCAGAAAAATAAGATGACTGACCAGAAGATCGATTTAAAAATATCTTCCAAGGGCGTAGGTGTTCTTGGTAAGAAGTCATCCTGGAAAAGATGATGACAAGTATTGCAGTCAGTATCTAGATGGAAAATAACTAACAACCAGCACATAGCTTTTCTGAAATAACTAGTGGAGGATAAGAAAAAACTGGAAAAATATGCTTACTAAACCAAATCAGATAAAGATAAAACCCAAAATACCTGTGAAAAGAAAAGAAAAGAGAGAAAACTCAATAACGGCGACATCAGAGACACAAAGACTTGCTTTCAAGCTATGTCACAATTTTAATTGCGTCTTGGTGGTGAAATGAGATATGAATATTCTCAATAGTTGCAGTATGTGTAAGATGGACTCAAAATACGCGGATGATTTACTTATTCACTGGCTATAGACCAACTTACTTTTTTGGGGTTTAAAATTTGAGGATTTTGTGTTCCTGGTCAACCATCCTAGTGTAGTGTGTACTTGGATCTTTGTGAGGTTGTCCTTGTAAATATGTGCGAGGAGGGTTGTGGTCAATATTTTTTTGTTCATTTCATTTTTATCCTTTTTTCTTTGACTTCTTATTCTTGTACATTCTTTTGTTCTCAGGCTTAATTAATAAATTCTTGCTTACTATTTTTTTTACATATTCGCTGTTCATTTGCTCACAAGATCTCGATGATTTTCTGGCGGTCAATTGCAATTAAAAGGGTGATGCTGCAGTCTATTTCAGACCTATTTGGTGGCTGGAGTGCTAAAGCCTTCTAATCACTTGGTTGAAAACTTTGGCTATTCCTCCCCTGCGCAATCTATTAGTTGATTTGTGAGGAGAAAACCTACGCATTTTTTCAGGGAAGGAGACCCTGATAGACAGACATATTCTGCATGTCAAGGCTTTAATGTTTCGTTAGGATCTTCTTTTGAGCAATTTAGAGGCCTTTGAATTCTGACCTTTTCTTTTTGGTTTTGTCTCCCCTTGATGTAGATCCCTCATCTACATTTTTACTTGTATAGAAATTCGTTTTTACCTATCAGAAAGATAAAAAAGTTATCTAATTACTTTAAAGGCTCCCAACCACTCATACACATATTGACAAATATATCCATGTTCTAACTACTTCAAAGGCTTCCGACCGCTAGTACACATATTGACAAGTATATCCATTTTCTAATTTCTTAAGGCTTCCAACCGCTAGTACACATATTGACAAGTAAATCCATTTTCTAATTCCTTAAGGCTTCCAACTGATCTTATGCTATTTAATGTACCATGCCAAATATAGCATTCTTGTTGAGAACCTTGAGCAAGTTCAGTAGTAACTTAGGGAAAAAAAAAAAAGAAGCACCATATTGCTCTAACCAGAGTTTTGAGATACTTGAAAGGAAACTACGGATGATGGGTTGTTACAATGTAACATTTGTACATCCCTACCTAAATCCCCGATGTACCTCACACTGATACATGTCGTGTCAAACACAGAGGGTAACTATAATTAATTTCTTTCTGTTTTCCGACATTTTCCTCAATAATCCAATTTCACAAATCAATTTCCTCAAAATCCTTTGGAGGGTCTTTAGACAAATGCAACAACTAAACTGTTGAAAAAGAGAAATAAAAACACTGATTTCAGAGACAAAGTGACATTGCCATGATAATTCAAAAAAATTACAAGGGCATATCCGTTTTTTTTTTTTGCTTGTAATTCATTTGATGATCCCCAATTTCATAAATCAATTTTATCGAAAGCTTTTGAAGGGTCAATAGATAATTGTAATGCTTAAATTGTTGCAGTTAGGAACAAACAAAAAAAAAATTCAGACACAAGTGAAAACTAAATGAATTTTAAGGACATTCTAGACAATATTGTTTTAAACTGTTACAACTTCCAATAGAGACCCAAAAAACCGTTTGGAGAGAAGAAATATTGCCAGGCAAATTAATTAATAACAAGGGCATTTTAGACATTCCGTTTTTAGCTTGTAATGCATTTGATGAGCCTGGTAATATCAAAAAAACATGCCTGGTTCTAGCAGCAAAGTTAAGAGAAGAAAAAAAAAAATGAACTCCGTAAATTTTTTATTACCTGTAAGACAACAGAGTTGATAACATCTGCATACTTCACCGCCAAATTCAACGACATACATCTCGCCGGAGCAACGGCGTAACACCGTATATTACTCCTCGGGATTCCACCTAATCGATCTCTATGATTCACCACCACAATCGTTAACAATGCCGCCACTCCAGATCCCAACGAATGCCCCGCAAATACCATCTTATACCTAAAAAAACAAGAAGAAAAAAACCCCATTTTTTCTCACGAACAAAAAAAAACTCAAACTTTCCTAAAATGGAATAAAAACTGGAACAAAAAAAGTAAATAATAATATAATGTTATTACCTAGATCCATTATCAATCCACAAACGCTTCAAAGTATCAGATTCTTCATTCAACAACCAAATAGCAGATTTCAACAATCCATGATGAACATACCCACCATCAAACATTTGCATTCCCAATCGATTATCCAACAAAAGCTTATAATCACTTTCTTTGATGAGATTTAACCCACGAATTGCAAGAACAATTTCTTGATGTGAATGATCGATGTAGATTAGATAAGGTGGAGCACGACCTTGGGTTTGTTCATAAGTTACTCTTTTCACAACCCAATCTGGGTTCATTTGGTACCCACAATCAGGTGGGAATTTAGGGTTTCTAAGATCATCTTCATAGACAGCTAAGATTGCTCGACAGATTCTTGGGACTGGTTCGAAATCTTCGGAAGTTGAGAGTGGCCAGGTTACACTGTCGTCGGAACCGACGTATGTGCATCTCTTCCATGCCCAACGAGAGACTCCTAAGCAGAGAACGCATTCCACTCCGCATGTAACGGACATTTTTTTTTGGGGGTGGGGGTTTGGATTTGGAGTGAGATTTTGGTTTTGTTGATGAGTTTTGAAGCTTTTGGACTGTCACTGATTTTGGGGTTTTTTTTTAGAGAGAGAGAATTGGCAAGTGAAGAGAGAGAAAGAATAGATAGACAGACATCGAGATTGATTTTCAGGGAAGACACCTAAACACACCTGTACATTTTATGAAAACTCACTGAAGACCCTCCGCATTAATTTCATTTACAAATCGCTCCTTCTAGTTCTAGATTCATTATAGTCAAGACTTCAAGTGGGATTCTACTCTTTTGTTTGAATTGACAAAAACAACCTTAGTGGTTTAGAAGAAAAAAATCGTTTTTTGTAAGAGTGTTGTTATCGACACTTAAGTTTTTTATAGGTTGTGACCTAAGTTTGTTTAATTTTAAGGGAATTTTAGGGTTTAGTCCCTAGTTGATAATTGAAACTGGATTTCGTCCCTCCATAATTCAAAAAGCTGACGTTAGTCCCTTTTTGGATGGAAACACACAAATCGCTGTTAAATGGTGCACGTATTGAATACACGTGTGCCTCACGGACCAAATTACCCCTCACGTGGTACACACGTGAGAGACTTAAGTAAAACCAAAATTAAATGTCAAAAATACCCCATCTCTATCCAACGGCTGGGGAATATCAGTGAGATCGATGGGTGTTAACACAAATGAGGCACAAGGTCATATCTTCTCCTTCAAACCCTATTAGTAGGATTCATGGCTGAAGTTAGAAGTCCACACATATGTAAGTATTTCTTGTTGAAAAGCCTAAAATTTCTCTACCAAAGTGTAAATTCAGGTTCTTATTCCTCAGCTCCCTTTACTGTTCATCTTGTTTGAGAATGGGTGGAGGTGGTGAATCAAGCAAATGCAGTAAGGTATGTTAGCTTTGAAAATCACAGATAACTGACTCTTTTTTGCACTACATGTCGGTGTAGCTGGTTACTGGTATAAATCTTTATCAATAAAGGAGGATGAACTGAAAAGGGATGTAACTCAAATTAATATATTTACAGAAGGGACTTAAGACTAATATAATTTATTATTTTATCCGCTGTGACGAATTTTCTAATTTGAAATATCATCATCCAACCATTGGAAATTACCACAAGTTGAATATTGACACTTCAAGAACATTCGACCAGGGTTCTTAGCAGTCCCGGAGACCAACAACTTACGAATACCGGTGCACTTCACTATCTTGCACTTAGTATACAAAAATGGACAAGTAGGAGCCAAGTGTGAGCTTAGATGACATACTTGACACTTGTTTTCTCCTGAAAGGCACTGAAAAAAAAAATTTAAAAAATTCGTCACAACAGATAAAATAATAAATTATATTAGTCTTAAGTCCCTTCTGTAAATATATTAATTTGAGTTACATCCCTTTTCAGTTCATCCTCCTTTATTGATAAAGATTTATACCAGTAACCAGCTACACCGACATGTAGTGCAAAAAAGAGTCAGTTATCTGTGATTTTCAAAGCTAACATACCTTACTGCATTTGCTTGATTCACCACCTCCACCCATTCTCAAACAAGATGAACAGTAAAGGGAGCTGAGGAAAAAGAACCTGAATTTACACTTTGGTAGAGAAATTTTAGGCTTTTCAACAAGAAATACTTACATATGTGTGGACTTCTAACTTCAGCCATGAATCCTACTAATAGGGTTTGAAGGAGAAGATATGACCATTGGCAAACGGTCATATTTGTGCCTCGTTTGTGTTAACACATGCCATCGATCTCACTGATACGCCCCAGCCGTTGGATAGAGAGGGGGTATTTTTGACATTTAATTTTAGTTTTACTTAAGTCCATTACGTGTGTAACATGTGAGGGGTAAATTGGTCCATGAGGCACACGTATATTCAATACGCACACCACTTAACAGTGATTTGTGTGTTTCCATCCAAAAATGGACTAACGTCAGCTTTTTGGATTATGGAGGGACGAAACCCAGTTTCAATTATCAACTAGGGACTAAACCCTAAAATTCCCTAATTTTAATCAATTTAATATAAAATATTTTTTATTGAGGGTGGCTTTTCTTTTTATATTTTTAAACTATTTTTCAACCTATTAATAATTCAAAAAGTATTTATTAGAACTTAAAAGATTAGGTTAAATAAAAAAATAGAAAAATAGACTCTACCAACAAATTTATTTGCTCTATCATCAACGAATTTTTCGTTGTTGATTCGGCCTCAAGCATCCGAGCATTAAATTCCTTATGTAGTAGGGTTTATTTCACATAGATTTTCATAGAAGATGATTCTATTTCTAGTAAAACTCCATTAATGAGTGAGATCTATAAAAAAACTTAATTGATGAGACGGTTGGTTCCTCAAATTTCGTAAATGATTCTCAATCACATCATTCGAAGGTATTGTCACAATCTTTTTTAATTTTTATTGTTATTTTCTAAAAATAAAAAACGAGATTGAAATTTATGATACACGAACAAGACTCGGCCATACAGGGGACGAGTCCTAATGCAAAGACTCACCCGCCCGAGGCCGAGTCCTGCACCTAGGACTCCCTTATCCACGAGCGAGCCTTAGTGTCAAGTCTCATCCTCCCGAGGCCGAGCCTTCCCATCAAGACTCCCTCATCCACGGGCGAGCGTTAGTGTAGAAGAGTTATCTTCAATTCCAGGTGTTGAAGTCCAATCAATCATATTAGTAGATTCTAAATCTCTACTATTGAAATGGAGATTAACGAGTCGCAAAGATTATTATTCAGCAAAAAAGAAGATTAAAGAAGAAAAACGAAGGCTACCCTTCTTATTCGTCAGACGGTGGTAGAGGGGGTGGATTGAGTTTTTTCGACCTAGCCATCGCTCTTCTCCTTCGATGAATTCTCTCAAAATAAAATTAAAAAAAAAACGCTTGATTTGGAGATCGGCCTCAGGGGGAGGGGGGTCGTGGGTTCTGCAGCTTCTGCTCTAGGGTTTTCAGAGAAGAAAAAATAAAAGAGGGAAAGAGGGAGAAGAAAGAATGAAAAAGATCGAGTTAATTTTTTAGGATAAATTTATTATTATTATTAAAAAGAAAACTAAATATTTGGAAGTGAGATATTTTCAATCAAAATGTGGAATAAAAGTGATAGATTTATGGATACCCCTGAGTGTAGGCCACAACTAATAAAAAACTTATGTGTCAATAACAACACTCTTTTTTTAATTCACTTTTTGGGAGGATATTGCAACATATCTTATTGTCATACTATCACAACACAATTTTTGTAAGGCCCATATAGAAATGATTAAAGGGCTGATTTTCAATAAGAATATTTTCCTCACCATATAGATTATCATATTCAAAGGTTGATTTTTTATAGTGATGTTCTCATTATGTAGATTACCAAATCAGTTTATGAAAAATTAGTAAATTTTAAGCTTTTTTCAGATCATTGTTTTCTCATAAATTTGATGGGATTATAATTTTAGAATATACTGATTTTCGGTATGATAATCTACATAGTGAAAAGAACATCACTGCCCAAAATCAACCCTTAAATCGTCACTATATGAATCCCATGAAAAATATGTTACAATAATGTGGAAGATATGTTACAATATCGATCCCTTTTTATATTTTATTTTGCTAAGAATAAGATATGGTGTGCCTGTAGTACATTTCAGGTGGATCAAATTTGTCTGACTGCAGTACACTAGGCATGCCTACCTTTACAAAGTGGTATTGATTTCAATTTTTAATAGGCTACTACTTGTTAACAAATAACAATTTCTTATTCTTACACTCCACTATACCATTTTGTTGGTAATGTGAGATGAGATTTTGGTGTGTTGTTGAATCTTGACTGGTTTTGGATTTCTAGAGAGAGACGAAATCTATATATTAAAACAGGACGGTATCTCTAAAAATCTTTTTTTTATTCCCCATCAACGGTTTGGGTTATATTGAGATTAAAGTGTCATTTAACAACTTTATTATTATATAAATAACCAAAATAACTTTATTTTCTTTTTTAATACCCTTATACCATTAACAACTTTATTATATAAATGATCAAAATAACCTTATTTTCTTTTTCGAAATATCGAATGTGTTTCGTGGTCATAGTTATTTATTTACACCTGATTTACATTTAACCGTGGAGTCACGTGGAGTGGATCCAAGGGCGCGTGTGTGGGTGCGCGCAAAGCCCGCGTAGGAAAAACATGCGTAGCACGTTTGGGTATCCAAATCAAACGCGCGAAGTGCATGTAGAGAGGATAGACAACGAAAAATAAACAATTAATTTCTACAATCTTTATTCCACTTAAATAAAGAGATAAATGATTGGAATACCCTCTTTTAAAAAAAAATTCCGTAAACTTTAATTACTAGGTATTGAATGGTGTTGTAGGCACGACGATACTAAGTAGGGGTGTCAATTGGTACTCAAAAACCCGGAACCGAACCGGTACCGGAACCGTTTTTTGCGGTTCTGGGACCTCACTTTGTGGATCCGATAAATTTCGGATCCATTTCGGATCTACCCGTTTTGGATCCAAAAATTTTCGGATCCATTTCGGATCCACCTAACGGTACCCAGTTCCGTATAAATTCTATAATTTTATAGTTTAATTTACTATTATATAATAATTTTTTAAATTTTTTAACTTTTTTTTAATTAAAAAAAAGAAACCAATGACTATTATTTAACAAATTTTATAATAAAATAAATTTTATAATTGAATAGAATACGAAAATACAAAATACAAATAGGTTTTGTGTTAAAAAAATAAAAAAATAATAACTTAAAACAGGTATCGGGTACTTGCGGATCCTAGCGGTACCGGATCCGGAACCACCAATTGAGGTTCAGGATCCGAAACCGCTTCATATTAACGGGACCGGATCTAGAACATTTAGGTTTCGATCCGGAACCGACCCGTTGACACCCCTAATACTAAGAACTTAAAGGAAAGCAACATAGAAGAAATATGTCACATCCATTTTAGACTATTTTTAAGGGCAGACACCAACGCACCTGTAATTTTTTAATCAAACCCACCACAAAATTTGATTAACTCTCTCATAGTCCATCGGTATGAGCTTCATTATCAATTTTCTCCTTTCAAAATGGTGGTGGTCCTACACTCCTGCCTTCTTTCTTATCTTAAAATGGCAAAATAACTCTGGTGCTTTTTACAGTTTTTTTTTTTTCCTTTTTCCCTTTTATATACTGATTTTGCACTTATGGTCCAATGTTTTTTTTGTGGAAAAACTTTATTTTTTTCTTCGTCCATTTCAATAATGCAGAATATATGGGTGGATGAAAATTTCAAACATGAAGATCTTCTTTTTCTTTATTGGCAAGATATCTTTGATTCTTTCTCTAATATGAGTTTCCATGGTCTAGGTTTTGATATTTGTGAAATTCTTCTTTAAATAGTAATCTAGTTAAAATAATAATAATAATAATAATAATAATAATAATAATAATAATAATAATGACTCTAACGCTGAAACACAAATCAAGGTCTTGGGGCGAGGGAACGATTTTTTACTTGTCAGGACACATTTTCCAAACAGTATTGCTATTTGGACTGGCGTTTACAAAACGGATGCCTGACATTTATGTGGCTTGGTGGGTCCCATTGCCACATAAGGTAGACACCCCCTCAAAATACTTTTGAGAGGAAAAAGTGGTGGTTCCTACATACCACATAAGCGTCAGGCATAGGTTTTGGAAAAGCATAGGTCCAAAAAGCTTTATTGTTTTCCAAAAACACAAAATTCTTGTTAATAGAACATTGTCTTTCAGTGACCCACTACGTACGCTTGTGAGGTTATTCTGGAAGGAGCATTTATGTAAAATTTTTTCATCCTCGTTCCATTCATTATGTATAAGTGTCATGCACATATATTGCACGTGTTCCTTACTCAACTGTGGAAAAAGGGTAGAGATAGAGAAAACAGTGGGAGGGGAGAGAATCATAGAAAAAAATATAAAGAAATTTTAATAATTTGAAATAAAAAATTTGTGGATATTAAACAAAGAGGATTTGAAGATATTTAAGATAGAGAAAATCATTGGAGAAAAATTTAAGAAAGTGATGAGAGTTTAGTATAAAATGTTCATATTGTCTAATTTTGAGGGGCAAAAAATTACATACCTTAATTAATTAATAGTATAGGTATCGGAAGAAAGCCTAATAAACAGAAAAAATTTCTATGGATTTTGGATATATAAAATGGATATCCATGGCCCCAAGTGAATATATGCTGAGTCCACTTGAATTATAGGACCGCATGAAGTGAACCGTTGATTTCATTGTCCAAAATTGACATAAACTTTTTCTATGTATATCTATACTATTAATTAAACCAATAGCCTTTTTTTAAGTTTTTTACATTCAAAACCCTTGGAAATATTTTTTTTCAGTAGATATATAGGGATATTATTGTAACTTTTTTCTCTCAAAATTAGACAATATGGACATTTCACACTACCCTCATCACTTCCTTAAATCTCTTTCCCCTTAGTTTCTCCATCTTTATTATCTTCAAATCCTCTATACCATTTTTTCTTTGTGTATTAAAAATTTAAAACTACCAAACTCCTTTATTTTATCCATGATATTCTCCCATGATTCTCTCACCCTCCCCAAATTTTTCCTATCTCTTCTTCTCACTTTATAGTTACTCATAGTTTAAGCGTGCACCACATTTGTAGAACTATTAATAGATTTAATTTTTCATTCTTAAATAATCATAAGCGAATTTTTTTTTGATGAGGGACTAATGCTCAAGTTACAACAAGGCTTAGATACATCACAAAAGGCGTGTGAGAAGCTCATAAACTGTCTTAAACACCATTTCCAACAGAGGTCGTCATCAATGGATAAACATAGCAAATGGCACCACCAACAGGTGCAGAAAATGGCACCACAAACGGATGCAGAGAAACTGATA
The DNA here is from genome assembly GCA_002174775.1 of Macleaya cordata. Taxonomy (NCBI): domain Eukaryota; kingdom Viridiplantae; phylum Streptophyta; class Magnoliopsida; order Ranunculales; family Papaveraceae; genus Macleaya; species Macleaya cordata. Next base: position 131,274 of record MVGT01004341.1, on the reverse strand, counting down.
AAGACACCACCAAAGGATGCTATATATGCATATTAAATTATATGGGTCTTACTCAATGGTAATACCACAACCAGAGAGTTTCGAACCCAAGACCTCCAAGTTATAAAGAGGGATGCCAACCACGTGAGCAAGTGGTTGTTGGCATTATAGGCGAAAAATTTAAATCACAAGTGAAAATTTAAACTTAATACTTTCATCATTTTAAATACAATATACACAATATACATAGCTTTGGTCCACTTGTACCTATTAGATAAATTCTTAGGGTATTTTTGTCATTTTAGGAGAAGCTTAATGGGACTCACTAGTAGACCTCGCAACGGGTCGGATTAGGGTCGACCCCAGGCAGATTGGCGTGTTAATGGGTCAAGATTATCAAACCCTAACTAGTTTATGAAACGGGTTAATTTTTCAAACCCTATCCTTTTAGCGTTTTTCTTTATAAAACAATTAAACAGGTCAAGGTCGACCCTAAACCTAACATGGTTAAAGAGGTAACAAGTCAGAAAATCTCAACCCTAACACTATTCATCAAGTTGGAGGGTCGTATTAGGATAGGGTTAAGCGAGTCAGATTAGGGTAGGTTGGCGGATCACGGATCATTTTGCCTACTCACTCACTAAGAGGAAATTGTGAATGAAGATACTAGAGTGGGGGTATTTAGGGAGTTCTCACAGGCCAAGAGGACTTTTGTGTAAAATATATGGAAGTTAGGTGGTCAAGATTCTACAAAAATGCTTCCCCTTTTTAAATAGCTTGTGTGTGGGTTTGGGCCTTCGTTTTCACGTGGTTTGCCATACTGGGCCAGGGTGGACAAAAAGGAGAAAAAATTCCAGGCTCCGGTAATCGTGTTAAGTATTCTAGTAAATCATAACCGTTGTAAATCGCAGATGATCTTGCTTTGGAATCTCCTTCCTGCTTTTGCTCTACATTCTTGCGATGGTTCTTGGGGCGCTCTAGTGTTCGGCTGTTGAATTCACTTTCGCTCTCTCTCTACATTTTGATTATAGGTTAGTATGTACCTCAACTTCACATTGATGGTTTTTACGACATAGATCCAGACCGTCTATCTTCATTGAGATTCACAAACAAAGATGAGATGAAAATGTTATATTTCAAGGAAAACCAATGATTAAGATTCGTTTTTGACGTATTCTAGGTGTCTGCATCAGGTTTATACAATTGTTTTCTAGTCCACTACCCTTTGACATGAGTAATCAGTTACTCTGGTTCTTGTCTTAAGCTTTGATCCCCGACATTAATCACCTCGAGGCTTGTTATTTATTTTATTTTATTAGTAATACCTGGGATATCATAAATTAATCACAAAATGCACTTTTAATTGAAAACGAGATTTCGTCCAAACGAGTATTTAATATGATGTTTCCATTTCAACTCTTCTACTTCAATTCTCTCTTAAAAAATTTACTTTTTTATGGAATAATTCGCGTCTAGATTCTAATTTTTAACTTATTTTAATATGCATAATTAGTTTTATTTCATGGGTGCATTATATTACAGCTTTTTGCTCACTTTCCCGTCTAAATCAGTAATTGCTTATAATTATTAGATTCATCTGTTACTTTGAACTCGAAATCGAATTTAAATGATCCGAATTTTGATTTGCAGGTGCATACAGCTACGAAGAACGGGCCAATCAATCATCATTTGAGGATATATTCACCGAGAAAAACACCACAAACAACGTTAAAAATTCACAGACCAACAACCTACAAAAAAGAAAGAAAGTGTCAACTTGTAAGTACAGGTAGATCAACTATCGGCTAAGTATTATTCAATTGCTCGTAAATTCTATATAGTCCTTCTACATTTTTAAATTCATTACATATCCGATAAATCTTTTATTAAAAAGGAATTTAGAATTTATTTTTAAGTGCATCTAATTGTTGAAAATTATAATATACAAGAAGGCTGGTTTTAAAAGTTTTGCAAAAATAACTATGACCCAATTTGCAATTTTTGGCATATATAAGATTAAATATATGGTTAGAATTAGAAAACTTTGGATCAATCAGAGTAGCATACAGATTAATTTTTTAGGTTATGAAAGTTATTACAAGGGGCCATATTATTCCATAATGTGGGCCATATATGTTTGAGAATGAGATGGAGACCTTTTTGTTTAGTGATGAAGACAAGACTTGAATTTGAAGTACTTCCACAAAAAAAAAAACATTCGATTTTGGGTACTGTAAAGAGAAAGGAAACTTTGTTTCCAGTCGGCAATTGATGAGAGAGAAGTTGAACCTATCATCAAAGTCTCAAAGTACAGAACTACTACCATTTCCACCACTTTCTTTCCATGACTCCATGTGCATATATCTACAAATTGGAAAGCAAAGGCTGCTAAATTAATAAGAACATTCCCTGGACCCTGATAAAGAATCTGTTTTCGATCATTCATGAAACGTTAACTTCAAACAACAAAGCCGTGACATTAGGGCTAGTTATGTATTTTTCTTACTTTACAAGTTTCATAGGTATAAAACGACGTTGCTTAAAAAAAAAATATTGGAGGACTACGCACAAGCCATGATCTAAAAAGAGTATTAAAATATTTTTTTTATCGTAGATGGTTAATCTATTGGTGCTTACAAGAATAAAATTAAGAAATCTTTTTAGTGAGGAACTCGAAGAAAATTTGTGTGCTACATACGTGTTAAAATATGAGTCAACTGAAAATAAATTAAACTTGTGATGCAGCATACTAGAGTAAAAAAAAATATTTGTGTTATGGATGAGGCATATATGTGCCCCATCTGAAGTGCTTATAAGTTGGCGGTCTCTCTTCCGAATCTAAACCATTGGTGGATGTGTACTCTTTATTGTTCACGACATTTTCTTTGCCTATTGATGGTTGTATTCTCTACATTGTTAATGACGTTTCTTCATATATATATATATATATATACCTCTGGTGGTGATGTTCTCTATATCGTTAATATCGTTTCTCTTACGCTTTTGCTTATACTTGTAATTAAGTATTACACATGTAGATACGTCGATTCATGTTGGTTATTGAACTACCTACATTTGTAACCTATAAAATATGGGGACTACATGGACTCACTCAATGATTCTTTTGCATGGGAGGACTACATGGAGATGATCTAAGAGATGATTTATGACTACGATGATTTTCTCATCATGGAGATCATGCTCCTAAAAGTCAAATTATTCTAAAACTTTTAATCCTTTCATTTACATGATGAAAAATTTAATGGTTCAAAATTTTACCATTCATAAACTCAGATGAGGGGATTGCAAGTTTCAAAATGGGCTGATTTTTATTGAATGATGTATTAGGTGATAAAAGCATCCTCCCAAAAAATTAGCTATTTGATAATCTCCTTGTAGGCTCTCCAACCAAGAGAATCATTGCGAGAGTCAGTAGAAAATAAATCGGTTCTGGTTCATTATCCATTCAGATACTCCAAATTAATGGACCTAGAATCGGTAATAATCAAATTTCGGGTTCCATCCATTCTCAGATATTTGGGTTCATATCTGACTTTGATGTCATGTACCTGGACCGTTGGATTAGTGGAAGCCCCACTAAATCGATCATGGATGGACCTGGATTTTTCGTCAAAAACAGGAAACAATAGGGATTTAATGGTCATCTGAAATAATATCTTTCATTTTTAAGGATCCGAAATCTGATCAAAATCCATCACCATCTCTCCCTATCTGATATCTCTCTCTCGTCTTCCCTCCTACTACTTCCAAATAAAAACAAGACTGAAACACTCCACACTCTCTCTCTCTCTCTCTCTCTCTCTCTACTTTCTCTCTCTACCTTATAATAAAGAAACTATGTTAGATCCAGAGATTGAGTTGTTTCCACCATCATCTCCAACAATTTCCTCCATTTCTTCCTCCGATTTCGACACAGAGGTAAGAAGACAAACTTTTCCCCTTAAAAATTTTCGAAAATTTCGTTTCTGTTATATACTTTAATTTTGGGTTGATTTGCAGTCAACAGGGTCATTTTTCCATGATAGAAGCACAACATTAGGAACCCTAATGGGAGTAAATTTCCCAACAATTTCAATTAGGGTTTCATCTCATCGAGAAAATAATAGCACCACCACCACAAATGGTGCCGCCACTAATATAAGCGCAGGAAAAAAGAAGAAGAAGAAAAAGGCGATGAGAAAAGTGGTGGTGGTGGATTCATCATCATCATCAGAGAAGCGTCGGCGGTGGTGGAAGCTCTGTAGAGATGAAGAAACAAGGCCTTCTTCTTTAGCTGATTTTCTTGAAGTTGAGAGAAGATTTGGGGATGATGAGGTATTTTACAGTGAAACTGCGGAGCTTGAAGGTATGGTACATCATCATCATCATCCATCTTCTGTGAATGGAAATGGAAGTGGACGGCTATTATTTGCTGATGGAAGGGTTCTTCCACCACCATCATCATCAGCATCTTCTCAGGCTGTAGCTGCAGCTGCGGCGGCCCCACCCATTACAGGGACTCTGTGTAGATTTCCAGTTTTGCTTATTGGGATTTGTAGCGGCGGTGGTCCTACTGGTGGTGGTGGTGGTGGTGGAGTCTAATAAACTCTAAAATTATTTTGTAATTTTATTTTTAAATTTAAATTTGGTAAAGAAATTTGGATATTTTTTTTTTCTCTTTTTGTTTTGTATGAACTGTGAAGAAGGGTTTCTTATGAGATGAACGGTCTGGATTTTCTCTTACTTTTGGCGTGAAAAGGTTCTCTTTGCAAGCTAAGTTGATTCGGATGCCAATCCATAAAGCTTCTTTTTTCTTTTTTGTTTTTATATGGACGTGGCCGAGTGAGCTCTGAATCACTCAGCCAAGGAAGGGTCATCAAGTTTCAGAAGGAATCGGGACTGAGTTGTGCTTGACGATCAAGAGAGAGAATGCTTGGTTCTGGATCGGTCAGCTCGGTACTGATCCAAATCCTGCATTGGATTCTTCTTCAAACTGGCGGGAGTGGTTCTTGAAGTTGAAGCGCCAAGTTTAAAATAATTCAAATATGTATTCAAAGCGCCTTCAGACTCTGGTTTCTGCCTTTTCAGTTAGGGGTGTATACCAAAGTACCCGGAACCAAATCGGTACCAGAACTGTTTTTTGCGGTTTCAGGACTTCATTTTGTGGGTCCGATAAATTTCGGATCTACTCATTTTGGATCCGTTTAATTTCGGATCCATCCAACGGTACCCGGTTCCGTATAAATTTTATAATTTATAGTTTAATTTATTATTATATAATAATTTTTTGATTTTTTTAATTAAAAAAAGAAATCAATGACTATTATATAACGATTTTCATAAAAAAATAAATTTTATAATTAAATAAAATATGAAAATACAAATAGGTTTTATGTGAAAAAAATAAAAAAAATAAAAATTAAAAACGGGTATCGGGTACCCGCGGATCCTAGCGGTACCGAATTCGGAACCACCAATTGAGGTTCCGGTACCGGAATCGAAAGGATCCGGAATCGCTTTATGTTAACGGGACCAGATCTGGAACCGTCCCGTTGACACCCCTATTTTCAGTTCCTCTCTCTTCTACCTACTTTGCCTTTTTTTTTTTTCAATTTTTTTTTAAAAAAACATATAAAATCTGCGGTAGTGTTAGGGTTACCGAAAAACCCACAGAATAATCTACAGAAAAGAACAATTTTAAGTTAGACGTAAATCATGAGCGGAAGTGCTAGGGTTACAGAAAAAACTGCAGAATTTGGTACAGAAGGCACAATTTATGGTGAGATTCATATCACTTTGGGATGGAGTGCGAATTACGAGGGTATGTGAAACATATTGACCTTCGGATTAGCCTTCTGTAGCAAATTCTATAGAAATTTGTTGTAACTCTAGCATTTTCGAATCATGAGGGTATGTGACGCAAATCATGAGGATGTGTGAATAGCCACTACCATTAGATTTCAATTCTGTAGATTTTTCTGTAGGATTCTGTTGTAAGTGCGTTATGCAATCCCTAACTCTCTCTAAGGGTTTATAAGTTTTATTAATTAAAAATGTTTGAAGTGAAAGTGTATAACAACATATAAGATCCATTGAATCAGCAGAGTTACATGTGAATTGGTCTAAATCAGTCGAATTTGGCGAAGCATGGATGGATGTAACGCAACATTAAAATGCAGTATGAATAGGGTATTTTGTTTTATGATGTCCAGGCCTTTTAAAGCATACGACTAATTCACAAGATAGTGCAGCCACACTACGGAGCCTTCACTAATGGGCTTTATCGACAAGTCCAAATTTGATAGTAATGGTTCGAAGCCACTGTTAAAAAGTAAGCGGTCCTCGTTGCATACTCACCATTCACGTTCATTATTAGAAATGGTGATTTGAGTGCTCTGATTGTGATAGGACGGTGTGCACTTCGCATAGCGATTGGTTTATTGTCTTGGACAATTTTTGTTGTTGGCTGGCTCATTTTTATTTGATCCGCATTAATCGCGAGCCCGCCAACTAAAGTTGAACAGGCCCAAGCCCAAGTCAAATTGGTAAACTCAACCCAAGGTGGAAAAGGTCAAGGCCCAAACAAAATTTAATGTTATTTCTTATTATATGGGTGTTATCCTAAAGGAATTTAGAACCTTAGATAGGGACATTTTTCTTCTTCGACTTCTTCTTCGATCAAAAATATTTTTTTTCTTTCTTTCTCCAATTTTTGTTCTTTCTTTTGGATTTCGACTGCAGGTAAACTGTTTTGGAGGGTGCATGAATTTGTTGAAGAAAAATAACAATAAAAGATTATAAAAATAGTGAGAATTGACTTCGAAAAGTAAACACGTTGATCGACGTAGTCCTTGTAATTCGTCAACAAAAAACAAGATGAAAAATCTTCTCACTATTTACTAAATCGAATAATGTGGATGAATTGATCAATATATATATAGAACTGATCACTGTACAACTTTATTTGTACATCGTTATTTTTACATTAGTTGTGGAGCCCATATGGTGAGGAACTAACGGCTAATTTTTTTGAGAATGATCTATAAGGTGAGTAGAACATCGTTACCAAAAATTATATCATTCTAAAATTTTTAACCTCATAAAAAATTAATGAGAAGTTGATTAAAAATTAATGGTGAACAATGAACGATGAGAAAAAAAAGTCAATTTTTAATGGAACTACCAGTTTTAGAATGATTTGATTTTTGGTGAGGATGATCTACAAGGTGAAGAGAACATTATAAAAAAATATCAGCCCTTAGATCAACAACATGTGGGCCCCACATGCCACTGTACATATAAAATGTACAAATAATACTGTACTCTGATCCGGACTC
>MVGT01004341.1:84853-123888 GCA_002174775.1 Macleaya cordata | reverse complement strand
TTTAAAAAAAAATTTAAATTTTTTTATTAGATAATTAGAAAATTTAGTTGTTTTAGATTGGGCCATATGTTTATAATGTAAGTTTTTTTAACCCATACTTAAGAGAGAAGATTTTATTAACCTAATATATTCTAATACACTATAGGAGAAGCCTTGGGTTAACAAAATCCTCTCTCTTATGTGTGGGTTAAAAAAAACTATATTATAAACATATGACCCAATCTATTATCTATTATTAGGTTAGCAAAACACTATCTCTTAGGTGTGGGTTAAATAAAACCTATATTATAAACATAAATTGAAATTAAAAAACAACTAAATTTTCTAATTATCTAAGAAAAAAATTCAATTTTTTTTAAAAGAAGCCACCGTGCCTTGCACGGGATATGGGAGCTAGTAATAAATAATAGATTGGGTCATATGTTTATAACGTAGGTTTTTTTAACCCACACCTAAGAGAGAGGGTTTCGTTAACCCAAGGCTTATCCTATAGTATATTACTAGCCCCTATATCTCGTGCAAGATACGCGAGCTTCTTTGAAAAAAATAATTTGAATTTTTTTAGTAGATAATTAAAAAATTTAGTTGTTTTAGAATTTGAATTTATGTTTATAATGTAGGTTTTTTGAACCCACACCTAAGAGAGTGGGTTTTGTTAACCCAATAATAAATAATAGATTGGGCCATATGTTTATAATGTAGGTTTTTTTAACTCACATCTAAGAGAGGATTTTGTTAACCCAAGGCTTCTCCTATAATATATTGTAATAGATTAGCCCCCGTATCCCGTGCAAGGCCATATGTTTATAATGTAGATTTTTTTAACCCAAACCTAAGGGAGAGAATTTTGTTAACCCAGTAATAGATAATAGATTGGGCCATATGTTTATAATGTAGGTTTTTTTAACCCACACCTAAGAGAGAATGTTTTGTTAACCCAATGCTTCTCCTATAGTATATTAGAATAAATAATATATATATATATATATATATTAATTTTTTTTTTGGAGACATTATTGATCAGAAGACCCTAACTGATTTTTTTTTTCAACACGAAATGAGTACACAGAATTGAAGTTTCCAATAGACCCAGATGAAGAATAATTCTTCAATGGTGAGTAATTTATATTATAATTTAACTGAATAATTTTGTCCACATTCAAAGAGTCTTTTCTTCTTTTTGCCCCTTTAATTTGTCTAACAATTAAAGAAGTAACTTTCAATTAATGGGTCAGATATGACACAATTGAAGAAGTTCTAGACAAAAAGAAATTAAAAACAGAGAAAAGAAGGCCTGATCAAGTTTCAATTAAGTTCAGGTTCTATTCACTAAATCAAAAAGATTCTAAGGTCGAATTTTGATGTGATTGATTTTCTCCCTGATGGCCCCTTTAAATCAAAATCATCACTCCATTTTAGAATGCGTAATTCTATCAAGGAATGAAGTGATCAAACATGATGAAAAGATCATTGTTACAAAAAAAAAATTGTGTAAGACCTGAAATCAATCCCTGTTCACACACACATATACTTCTCGACCATTATATACTATATCTTGTTGGAATCCCTCGCCTAGTATTAATTTATAATTTAAGATGTAGCTAATTAAAAAGACTTGGCATTTTTTTTTTCCAAGGGTAGGCTGCAAACCTACGACATGAAAGAAAACAACACTCAACAGGACTTTGCATACGAGTGATCAAATCAGGTTTGGTTTACGGTTTTATATTAAAGTCAAAATTCATTAATTTGATGTATAAAATTTTGCACACGGACTTAAAAGGGTCCAGATGGAGAAGAGTCTAAAATAGATTTTTTTTAATTTATTTTAATGCAATAATACTAGATATAGAAGCGGTACAAAATGACGTAATGACGCCTTATTAATATTTTTAATTTTTTTTGAATCTAAGGTGTCCGGGTCACCACATAGTGCACCCGACTATTTCTTTGGGTGTGAGCAGACCCCTCTCATCTACACACAACTAAGAAAAAATTTAATGAGAGAGGCCATCAGGAGGATCGAATCCACCACACCTATATTGAAATCTAAGGGCTCGACCACTTAGCTATTCCCTGATGGTTAACAACGCCTTATTAATATTAGTGTGAGCATATTAGAAGATGGCACCAAACAGTCGATGAAGCTAGTAATCATTGCTCTTTTTTATGCGACGGTGTGTAAATTAATTAACCAGTACTATAAAAAAAGGATTTTGCGACTGTGGGTAAAAAACATCTTGGCAACGTTGGATTAAAAATTTCAAACACCATTGCAACGTAAAGTCTAATAGGTATTTTGAACGCTGCAAAAAAATTAGCATTGAAATACAGCAAAAGTTATTGGCGACGGTTGCGCACCCTGGTTCTACTGTTGCCATATCCAAGACAAAAGTTGACTTCCCAAATCTTCAAATAAACTATCTTTTAGAATTTTGATCATAAATAAAGTATCTTTGAATTACGTGGCTTCCGTTCATTTCACATTGCCACCATTCCATAAAATCACGTGAGAAAGTCCAAGAATGACTAAATATAGCGGAATGGTAAAAAAGATATGACGAGAATTACGTGGTGAAAAACCAAACAATTTAACTTTTACCACAAATGGAATGGTTAAATGTACCCCAGTAAAAACACCACAGTAAAACCACCACAGTAAAAACCACAGTTTTAGAACCGGAAATAAACAAACAGACAAATTACCACGGTTTTGGTCTAAGCGAAAACCAGTTTTACAAACCACGGTTTGCGTAGAAAACCGTGGTCTAAACAATCACGGTGAACTAAAAACCGTGGCTTTTGTATGTGGTCTAATTTAGAGTTTTGTTATTGTTTTTCAAATTTTTTATAGTGAAATAATGTGATGAGAGTATTGGCCATTTTCCTCGAAAATACTTTCATGTATTAAGCACGCTATGTATAACCACAGAAGTAGAGTACGGTTGCCCATAATTAAAAACCCTTCAATGAATAAGAAAATTGTTACAAATCCAATTTTTAGTAATAATGTCATAAATTCTATAGAATAGTAAAAAATCCAAAGAACTACAAGATGGCTGTTATGTAACATTTTTCTAGCATAATCAAACAAATAATATATATTATCTCATCAAATTAATAATATTAATCCTTGTACCCTATGAAGTAATGGAAGGAATGCTTTGTTTGTTCTTGAAGAAATTATCAGGATCGACTGTGCTCTTCACAAGTACCAATCTTTCGAAGTTAAGCTTGAAGTATTTAGTTCCCCAAATCTTTGCATTTAAGTAGCTTGAGATACCATCTTTGTCATTGACACCCAAATCAAGATCCTTGTAGTTGAGATATGCACTTCTTGGGAACTTAGAAACATACTGACCCATGAAACTGTAGAATTTTCGCAACCAGTCTATCTGTTTTTCTGATTCACTTTCTCGTAGCCAGTTCGCGACGTACATAATATTGTATATGTTTCCAGCTCTATGTGGGTAAGGAAGTGCAAATTCCGAAATATCATTCATCCTTCCACCAAAAGGAGTGAATAGCATTGCTGGTGCATCTCCTTCTATATACCTTTTCCATATCTCTTCTAATCCAGCTTCTGATATTGGTTCCTTTACATAGTCAGATTTTACTTTGAGGAAGCTCTTAGATATAGGATCTCTGTCCAATAGAAGTTCTAATGGACTTCCACGCCTGTAGAAATAGACATGAGACTCGACCCAACTCATTTCCATGGTGTCGTTTCGCTTCAAACCCAACTCAGGGAAGCTAGCTTCCATGATTTGGAGAAGCTTGTCAACACCACCAAGGAACATGAAGGAAAATTGAGCTTGCACTGTCTTCGCACCTGGTCGTGTAGTAGAATTAGCCACAGTAAATGTGACTCCGATGTAGACATCTGCATCGAGTTTATCGGCAATATATTGCCACTTATGGACGAGGCTTGTTGCACCTTGTTCTAAGGTTCTGTCGACCGTGGCAACAGTAACAATAGGTGTCACAGGAACCAACTTGATTTTCCATGAGAGAATAACTCCGAAGCTTGACGCACCTCCTCCTCTAATGGCCCAAAATAGTTCTTCACCCATTGTTTCTTTGTTAAGAATCTTTCCATCAACATTGACTATGTAAGCATCAATGACTTGATCAGCTGCAAGGCCATATTTTCGCACTAAGGCACCGAATCCACCTCCACTAATATGCCCACCAACACCAACACTGGGGCAAAACCCAGCTGGGAACCCAAGGGTCTTGCTCTTCTCTCCGATTCTATAATAAACTTCCCCAAGGGAAGCACCGGCTTGAACCCATGCAGTGTTATCTTTTAGATCTACGGTGACGTTTCTATAATTGAACAAGTCAACGATAACATATGGTTTATCGGAGGCATAAGAGAGGCCTTCGACGTCATGGCCACCACTTCGAACTTTGAGGTCTAACCCATGTTTCTTACAGCAAATAACAGCTGCTTGAACATGGGACTCATGGAAAGGTGTAACAATAACTTCAGGTGTAAGAAAAGTGTTCGATAAATATCTGAGGTTTCGTGCTGAGGATCTGAAAATTGTTGTATAATTCGTCGTGTTAAGAGTGTAAATGGGGATTGGGGTGGAAGGTTGTTGGAGGGAAAGACATTGAACAAAGTCGTCGCGAACTGAGCTTGAAATGGCCAAAGAAGTTGAGAACACAAGGAAAGAAAAGATTGAAAGTATTGCAGATCTTGATGAGATAATTGCCATCTCTTTTGTTTTGTGTTGTTGTTGTATGTTTTGAAAGAATGGTTTCAGGTTTGTGTGTATTTATAGTCCTCAAAGCGCCATGCAATATAGAATTTTGAAATCTATTCTTCGTACAACATTCATGAATTCTATCCATTATTTAATTTTATTATGTTAATCATATCGTATTAGACTTTGAAGAATTCAAAGACAATGCAAATGACCAAATTGTTGACTGAAGAACCCTTCTTTGAAAGCAGTTTGACGATAAAATTTTCTAGATGATCAAAAGGACACGTTTTCACTTTCTACAAAGAATAACCTATATGGAAACAGCGAAGGAATAGAGCTGATCTATAGTACTGTAGGAAAACCATAGCTGCACCCAGCCTTGTTTTTCTTCTTAATTCCCCACTTATTCTTACACTCTGTTTACACACTTGTGAGGGGCACATGGGAACGATTAGAGGGATGATTTTTTATAAGGGTGATCTAAAGATCATGTTCATGTAGGTCATCTTTATGAAAATTCACATCGTTTTAAAACATTTTCATTTTAAAAATTTAGCCAACTTTTGAAGGGGATCAAAGTTATCCATATAGTTTCTTTGTGAGGAGTAACTATGGGGTACGATATTTGGATCCTTTTTTTCCTAATCGGAGTACCCACCTAGTCTTTAGAGTTATTACAAATCTCCAATTTACGCTATCTAAATAAGTTGGGGAATTAATTTCAGATCATTGACATGATATATCCTAGTGATGAATTTTACATGGTGTTCTAGGATAGAATAGGAATTAATGTTTTCTGACTTCAATAACAACAAGAGGGTCACTTCCTTCATAAATGTAAGTACCCCTTAGTGCCACTGATTTTTCAAAACTCAAAACGCGTTTCCTTGTTGCACCCCTAATTGGTTCTCAAAACACCTATACTTCACGGGGTAAAAAGTTCAATATAAAAAGGGACCGGATAATTCACCCTAACTTTTTTTTTTTTATTTTTTTATTTTTAAGAAGAGAACTATTGTCCACGGAGGGAGGTTATTGCACCCCCTCTTAGAACACCCCCTCTTGTGGGGTCCACATGCGATGCATCAAAGGACTGATTTTTTTAGAGGATGTTCTTCTTACTATGTATATCATCATATTAAAAAAGAGAACGGATCCGTGTATAGCCTTATTTGTACATCGTTATTTTTACATTAGTTGTGGGGCCCGCCCACATGGTGAGGAACCAATGGCTAATTTTTTGTGAGAATGATCTACAAGATGAGTAGAACATCATTACAAAAAATCATATCATTCTAAAATTTTTAACCTCATCAAAAATTAATGGGAAGTTGATTAAAAATTAACGGTGAACAATGAATGATGAGAAAAAAGTCAATTTTTAATAGGACTACCAGCTTTAGAATGATTTGATTTTTGGTGACGATGATCTATACGGTGAAGAGAACATTATCAAAAAATATCAGCCCTTAGATCAACATCATGTGGGCCCCACATGCCACTGTACATATAAAATGTACAAATAATACTGTACTCTGATCCGGACTCATTAAAAAATCACTTCGTTCTAAAACTTATAACCCCTTCAAATTAACCTTTAAAAATTAATAACTATTTGGTAACTATTTAAGCAGTCAAATAGTTACCAATTTTTAAGAATTAATTTGAGGAGGTTAAAAGCATACGAGCTGATTTTTGAATATGATGATATACATAATGAGGAGAACATCTTCTAAAAAAATCAGCTCCTGGATGTATCGCATGTGGGCCCCATAGGAGGGGGCGTTGTAAGAGGGGGTGTAATAGCCTCCCTCTTGTCCAAGATAGAAATTACATAAAATTAAGCACGAGCTATGAAAGAGTACTTACATTAATTTATTACTAAATTACATGGGAGAAACTTAATGGTAAACTACACACCCAAGAAGTTTCGATCTAAGACCATCCAAGACATAGGACGGATGCACAACCGCTTGGGCAAAGGCCAATGTGCAATTCACCCAACTTCTTTTACTTAATTAATTAGTTCAACCCAATTTATTAATATATTATAGTTTGCTCATGGCGCCCACCTGTAGGCTTGCGTAGAGATGATCCAAATGACAATTTTTTTGAGGACGATCTCATTTATATCATCCTCACGAAAAATACATCGTTCTAAAACTTTGAACTTGACTAAAAAATGATTGAAATTTTGATATTTTTTGAACCGTCTATTTTAAATTTAGAATTTAAATCAGCTTTTTAAATGGTTATGTCTAAAAATGAAATGAAAATTTGGAAAGATGAGATCTTCATGCAAGGGGAGGGAATTATCCTAGACTAGATATCAGTGTCAACAAAGTGTATGAATAAATAAAGAAAATGCAACACGTACACACGCATAAGACTAAATTAGTGTACATGCTGACGTGGTAGCTAATTTGGTCATCTATTTTAGCTATGGTCCTTTGATTCCGTTACCAACCTTTATTTTTTATTTTTTATTTTTTTTAATGGGATCACCAACCCTGTTTTAACCCCCTATTTTTGTTTCAGTTAGTTCTCAAGTTAAAAAAAAAAACAGAAAAGAAAATAACAAAATTAAATAAAAAGAGAAAATTTGGTAATTAAAAAGATCAGCTGTGAAAGGTGCTTAAAATCCATTAAAGTCCAATACAAAGTTAGAAAAACCAAATTAACCCAGTTGACTGAGATTTGATAGGCTTGTCTGAAGGGTAGGGTATTCAGACACAACAGTCAACAGAGCTTGGTTGTAGCTAAAAATGACATGGCAGTTTTTTGTTGAAATGGTAGGCTGCAAGAAATCTCCACTAAAACTGCTTCTTTAATTAGTTAAAAGTCATCAGGTTGCTTATTGTTTTCAATCACTAATTTATTTAGGTCAACATTTGTAATATATTTCTTTATCTTGAAATTGTGTTTACAATTTTGCACACGGACATGTAGGGTCCACCTGGAGTAGAGGATGAGAATAGACCTCTTCCAGGTCCCATTCTGAAACTGGTAACTTGCTGGTCAAGTGCTGATGATAGTTCAATAAAATACCTGAAACATTTTAAGTATATAAAAACTGTAACACCTTCAAAAAATTCATTTAGGTCAAATTAATGATTATTTTGTTTGAATCAAACAGAACGCATTTGAATGTCCAAGGACAACAAAACAACTGTACCCTAATTTAAATATATATACCACAATTAAAAAAACCACAGTTTTATAAGAACCGTGGTCTTTTATCTTGCTGTGAAATTTAAGTATTTTTTTTTGTTGTGGAGAAATAATATGAAGATATTAAGGGTCTTCATTTACATATATATAACTTTCGGTTAACGCATGTGCCCAGAATAAAAATGATAAACCCTTAAAAAATTTGTACAAATCCAATTTCTACTAATAAGTAATGTAATGAACTCATAGAATAATACATAAACCAAAGAATTACAAGATGAAAAGTTATCTAAAATCGTCTAAGCAGCTAGGCGTTTATTTATCTTTCATGCCTAGACTAACAATCGTCTCTCGTAAGTCCAATATTCGATGAATAAGTTTTTCATAACCTATGAAGTAATGGATGGAATACTTTGTTTGTTCTTGAAGAAATTTTCAGGATCAACCGTGGTCTTCACAAGTACCAATCTCTCGAAGTTAAGCTTAAAGTATTTAGTTCCCCAAATTTTCGCATTTAAGTAACCTGAGATACCATCCTGGTTGTTATTTACTCCCAAGTCAAGATCCTTGTAGTTGAGATATGCACTTCTTGGGAACTTAGAAACATATTGACCCATGAAACTGTAGAATTTTCGCAACCAGTCTAACTGTTTTTCTGATTCACTTTCTTGTAGCCAGTTCGAGACGTACATAATATTGTATATGTTTCCGGCTCTATGTGGGTAAGGAAGTGCAAACTCAGAGATCTCATTCATCCTTCCACCAAAAGGAGTGAATAGCATTGCTGGTGCATCTCCTTCGATATACCTTTTCCATATCTCTTCTAATCCAGCTTCTGATATTGGTTCCTTTACATAGTCAGATTTTACTTTGAGGAAGCTCTTCATTATAGGATCTCTGTCCAATAGAAGTTCTAATGGACTTCCACGCCTGTAGAAATAGACATGAGATTCGACCCAACTCATTTCCATGGTGTCGTTTCTCTTCAAACCCAATTCAGGGAAGTTAGCTTCCATGATTTGGAGGAGCTTGTCAACACCGCCAAGGAACAAGAAGGAGAATTGAGCTTGCACCGTTTTCTCACCTTGTCTACTAGAATTAACCACAGTAAATGTGGGCGCCATGTAGAGGTCTGCATCGAGTTTATCGGCGATATATTGCCACTTATGAACAAGGCCTGTTGCTCCTTGTTCTAAGGTTCTATCGACCGTGGCAACAGTAACAATAGGTGGAACAGGAACCAATTTGATTTTCCATGAGAGAATAACTCCGAAGCTCGATGCTCCCCCACCTCTAATGGCCCAAAATAGATCTTCTCCCATTGTTTCTTTGTTAAGAATCTTGCCATCAACAGTGACTATGTAAGCATCAATGACTTGATCAGATGCAAGGCCATATTTTCGCACCAAAGCACCGAATCCACCTCCACTAATATGCCCACCAACACCAACGGTGGGGCAAAACCCGGCTGGGAACCCAAGGGTCTTGCTCTTCTCTCCAATTCTATAATAAACTTCCCCAAGGGAAGCACCAGCTTGGACCCATGCAGTGTTGTCTTTTAGATCAACGGTGACGTTTCTATAATCGACCAAGTCAACGATAACAAATGGTTTATCGGATGCATAAGAGAGGCCTTCGACATCATGGCCACCGCTTCGAACTTTGAGGTCTAACCCATGTTTCTTACAGCAAATAACAGCTGCTTGAACATGGGATTCATGGGTAGGTGTAATAATAACTTCAGGTGTAAGAGAAGTGTTAGATAAATATCTAAGGTTTCGTGCAGAGGATCTGAAAAGTGTTGTATAATTCGTGGTGTTTGGTGTGTAGATAGGGACTGGGATGGAAGGTTGTTGGAGGGAAAGACATTGAACAAAGTCGTCGCGAGCTGAACTCGAAATTCCCAAAGAAGCTGAGAAGACAAGGAAAGAAAAGATTGAGAGGATTGCAGATGATCTTGAGAAGTACCCCATGATATCTCTCTTTAATCTTATGTCTTGTTGTTTGTTATAATGAAAGAATGGTTTGAGGCTTTCATGTTAATTTGTTGATCTATTTATAGTCGTAATTCTTCAAATGCTCCATTCAAGATATATAGAATTATATATATCTCGTCAGTCCACGCTGAATAAATCAAATAAATTACGTGTTAGATGACCGAACTGAACTTTTGAATTTTACTTCTAGATAAAAAAAAATATGTGTGATCGATGAAGGTGGAATTGTTCAATGGATCGAGAACCCTAATTTTTTTTTTTGTTGAAGAAAATTGACGATATGATTATCTTGATGATGATCTATATTCTAAACTCATACACGTTTTTGAGGTTGGGCAGAGAAAAAAAAAAAAAAACCTATTCAATTAAGAAGTTTCGGTGTCTTTCAGGAATAAAAAAACATAAAAGAAAGAAAAGAATTAGATTGATTGATCCAAGAAGTTTCAAAACATTTGTCACAGTCTATGTGTATTCGTATACGCGTGGTAGAAACTTGGACTACTTGTTTAAGGTTTCTAGATTGGTGGATTGGGTTGTAGCTTGTAAGAAACAAAAACGACCTGTTTTTTACTTTTTAGTCAATTGACGCATGAACAGTGCACCTGTTTTTTATTTTTTATTTATTTATTTATTTTTTTGTTGTTGTTGTTTTTTTTAAATATATGTGAGAAAAAAGTTATCCAGAGGGAAAAGTTTATGTGGCAAGTGGACTTAAACTGTCTCACGTACCCTACAAATGATTTTGGGCGTACAACCCTGAACCTTAGCCAACAACGTTGCTTGTTGTGGACATGATGTCTGTCCACTTGGGACAAAAAGATTTTGGGTCCTAATAGCTGGTGAAATGCTACAGGAACCCTGGATTTGCACCTCAAATAATACCTCATCAGATTATAAAATTCGACTTTAGATTAACTTTAGATCGAAATTGGACCCCAAATCAAATTTATAATCTAATGTATTGTTTGTGATGCAAATCTGGTGTTCCTGTAGTATTACTAAGAGTAATGCTAAACTAACCACCTTTTTTGAACCACAGGCACAACTAGCCACGTTGTTCGTGGGAGATGATCCAAGTAGGGTATTCTTGGTGAGTATAATCTCTTCACTATGTAGATCATGCATCCTTACAAAAAATCATATAATTATAATAAAAGTTCTAACTCTATGAAAATAAAACAGATAAAAATTTAACACTAAAATGAATGGCTCAAAATTTCACCGTGTAGATGAGAGGGTTAACTAAAACTTTTGAATAATGCAATTTTTTTTATGAGGATCATCTAAATGGTGAAGAACACTCCAAACTAAAAATCAACATTGAAGTAACATAAGCAACATGTGGTCAGACAAAATGTAGCTGGTTTAGCATTACTTTTTTCAACAGTACACAAGACATACCACTTTTGCTGACCACAGTCACCTAGTACCATATGATGTGGCAGCTGATCTTTCTTGATAAATCTTATGTTACAGACAATCATCCAACCAAGTTCAGCTGCAACATCACATTTATGGTAGGTGAAAGTGGTCTGTCCAGGGTTACTATTGTACTTTTATTTGTGACTTTCTCAAATTGTGTTTTTTTGTTTGTCTAATTTTTTCTTACAATCTAATCCAACAGTTTGAAATGTATAATTAAGCTGATGAATTCGGCTATATGTGGTTTGAAAAAGCTTCAGGGGGGTGGGGTAGATCAAAGATGCTAAATCTGAATTTCTGATCAATATTAATCTATCATTTTCGTATACCAACTCTCTATTTCGGTGTTTAAAAGTTGTTGCAGCAAAGCAAGGTATTTTTTAAAAATTATTATTATTATTATTATTATTATTATTTTTTAAACGTTTTATTAAATAGAATTTAATAAAAAAGTGAAATATAATCTTTTTTTTTTAAGAAAAAAATCTATATTATTATTATTTTTTTTAAGCGTACAAAACATGAAAAAAAAATACCAGCCGCATGATGAAGCTCTTGTAGAAAATGAAGAAAAAAAGAAATGATAAAATCTAATGATCCAAAGTTATGAATTAGAGAAATTTTTAGTGTGCTGGACAATTTGGGCTTCTGCCACGTTAAAATAACCGTGGCTAAAGGCATATAATCACTGTACCGCACATTCTACGAAATGGTGGCCATAACCCTGTGACCAAGAATTGAACTTATTAGCCACGGTGTGCTACTGTGAATACTAAATATTAGCAGTATACGTGGTACGTGATAAAGAGTAGAGCATGATTAGATTAACATTATGAGATGTATTAGATCATTACCTTTGTAATTAGTGTGAGCATTTGACCCCTTCATTATCTACAAATAAGGGTGGGTCGCTTGTAAAAGGGGACAACAACTTCACTAGTGAATATTTAGAGAAAGTTACACCCGTGGATGTAGACCAAAGGCCAAACTACATAAATATTGTGTCTATTCCTCTTTCTCTCTCTCTCTTCTCTTCTCCATCTCCTCTATGAAGATCATCACCATCCATGAAGATTGCTTGTAAATATAGAAATTTTGCTTCCTTCACTCTCGTCAAAATGACTATCAATCATCCGCAAATGTTCGCAGTCATTTGTGCCTGAAATTTTAAGGTGGCCATGGGAAGCATGCATTCCCAATAAGTGAGATTGACGGCACCTAATACAAAGTACAACTCTATGTTCATCAAAATTGTATAAATCTTTTACTGCTCTACCAAGCGAGGCCTTAATGAAATTTTTTCTAAGATCAAGAAAGGAGTGCAAACCCCAAATATATGTGTTTTTTTAATTTCAGCTTTCATTTAACGATTTACGTGCGTGTAAGTTGATTGTTCTCCAACACTTTACCCTCGTAATATGTGTGAGCTAGTAAATTATGCAGCGTATGATTTGTTTTTTTCTTTTTTGGAATCCAAGGTGTCCGGCGGGTCACCACATAGTGCACCCGATTATTCCTTGGGGTGTGAGCAGACCCCTCTCATCTACACACAACTAGGAAGGAATTTAATAAGAGTGGGCACCCGATTATTCCTTGGGGTGTGAGCAGACCCCTCTCATCTACACACAATTAGGAAGGAATTTAATAAGAGTGGCCATCAGGAGGATTGAACCCACGACACACATGTTGAAATCCAAGGGCTCGTCCACTTGGCCATTCCCTGATGGTTGTTGAAGTCCGGGTCACCACATAGTGCACCCGACTATTCCTTGGCGTGTGATTTAGTTATCCCCTTCGCAAACCTACTCCACAAAAAAATATCTTAATTTTTCTCTGTTAACACTTGTACGTACCTTTTTGACATTGTAGGTGGGTATTAGGTGGGACCCATTTGAGTTGCATGAGAGCCGATGGAGCCCCAATGGGCATTAGGTGGGGCCTACCTGAACGCGAACCATAAGATGATGTGATCTAAACGATGAGAATATCATGGACATAAAAATCAGCACTTAACTTCATGTAGCAGCAACCACCATTAGGTGTAAACTAAGTGTTACAAAGTAACACTATTTTTTATTTATGACCACTACATTTACACGTTTTGACACTAACACTTTGACATAGGGACCCACGTGTTGGTAAAATCATCCTTACAAAAAATCAGTCGTTAGATCATATTTCAATGGGTCCTAGAACAGGTGTAAGTGGAGTGTAAAATTATTGTGAGTTTAATATAAAGCTACAAAATAAACAAAGGACACAAACCGTATTTTTAAAAATGTGGACAATCATGTCATGGAGTACAAAAAATCAGCCCTTCAATAAACTCTACGTTGGACCCACTGGCGTGCAAGTAGAATGTAATTATAAAAATAGGTATTAGTTGGGCCCACTTGGAGACGACCTATGAGTTGATGTGATATAGACGATGAGAAGTAGGGGTGTCAACGAGACGGTTCCGGATCGGAACCTAAAGGTTCCAGATCCGGTCCCGTTAATATGAAGCGGTTCCGGATCCTTCCGGTTCCAGTTCTGGAACCTCAATTGGTGGTTCCGGATCCGGTACCGCTAGGATCCGCGGGTACTCGATACCCATTTTTAATTATTATTTTTTATTTTTCACATAAAATCTATTTGTATTTTGTATTTTCGTATTCTATTCAATTATAAAATTTATTTTATTATAAAATTTGTTATATAATAGTCATTAGTTTCTTTTTTTAATTAAAAAAAGTTAAAAAAAATTTAAAAAATTATTGTATAATAGTAAATTAAACTATAAAATTATAAAATTTATATGAAATCGGGTCCCCATTGGGTGGATCCGAAATTAAACGGATCCAAAACAGGTAGATCCGAAATGGATCCGAAATTTATCGGATCCACAAAATGAGGTCCCGGAACCGCAAAAAACGATTCTGGTACCTGTTCGATTCCGGATATTTTGGTACCCATTGA
Organism: Macleaya cordata; assembly: GCA_002174775.1. NCBI lineage: Eukaryota > Viridiplantae > Streptophyta > Magnoliopsida > Ranunculales > Papaveraceae > Macleaya > Macleaya cordata. The sequence continues at coordinate 109,625 of MVGT01004341.1, read as the reverse complement.
TATCCCTAATAAGAAGATCAGTCACAAAAAATCAGCTCTTTGATCATATCTGAGTGAGTGCTACAACGGGTGTAAACAAACTGTAAAATTGATGAGGATTTAACACAAAAAGATATATTAGGTATTAAAGTAAAAAAAAATACCCAAAACTTCTAAATTACGCCGGCTAATTTGTAGCGGCATATAAAGAGTAAAGACTTCTATTTGTTTGACCTTTCTTATCGGTGTATCGAGATATACAGTTTTATGCCGGAGTTTACTAAATATTAAATAAATAACTTAATGGGTCAATTGAAAAAAATGAAAAATTTTACCTCCCAAAAATAAAAAAAGAATTCCTCAAGTTCCAGATGATCAGTTTCTTTTAAGACTTGTTAATTTGGTGGTTAATTTGAGAGACCAGCTTTGAAAGATACTCTATTAAAATATATAAGTGTCCTACAATTAGAAACCAAATGTAGTTAACTGACTTTTGATAGGTTGGTTAAGAGTACTTCGGACGCAGTAAATTAAGTTGGTAGGTAGGTAGATAGGTATAGCTAGCTAAAAGACATAGCAGCTAAAAGAAATTGATCTCTATACGACCTTTCACACAAAATAAGTACTCATCGATCAGGTTGGTTTTGGTTTACTACGTACTGTTCTGTTTTAAAGTCAACATTAATTTGTTCTAAATTAATCACCTTCTTACTTATTTTAATCACTTAAATTAATCACCTAATTAAACTCCTATTTCTTAATATAATAAATTATTATTGAGAAACATAAAGTATATAAAAAACGTGTTTTAGTACGTAATAGAGACGCCCACACCTTTGATCATCATCAACTAACTTCCACGCGTTTTCATACCGACCCCACTTCAAAAAATCACTTGAGAAAATCTGAATTATATTTCAAAATCAAATTAACAATGATATGAATTTCCCAGGAAGGCAAATTGAAGGAAAAATAAAAACAAATAAAATTAAAAATAAAAGATATGAAAACTAAAGTTTAATGGTTTGAAAACTAAAGAAACCACAGTTTGACTAAAAACCGTTGTCTTTTATGGATGGTTAAATTAACAATATATAATGTCATAATTAAATACATATATAGAATAATACATAAACCAAAGAATTACAAGATGGCAGTAACGTAAAATCGTCGACAAAGCCATTTATTTATCTATTCCTAGAATCAAGAAATTAATAATTTCTCATAATCCAATTAATAATAATCCTCGATCGTACCCTAAGAAGTAATGGATGGAATGCTTTGTTTGTTCTTGAAGAAATTATCAGGATCGACTGTGGTCTTTACAAGTACCAATCTTTCGTAGTTAAGCTTGAAGTATTTAATTCCCCAAACCTTGGCATCTAAGTAACTGAAGACACCATCCTTGTTATTGACACCCAAGTCAAGATCTTTGTAGTTGAGATATGCAGTTCTTGGGAACTTAGAAACATACTGACCCATGAAACTGTAGAATTTTCGCAACCAGTCTAACTGTTTTTCTGATTCACTTTCTTGTAGCCAGTTCGAGACGTACATAATATTGTATATGTTTCCGGCTCTATGTGGGTAAGGAAGTGCAAACTCAGAGATCTCATTCATCCTTCCACCAAAAGGAGTGAATAGCATTGCTGGTGCATCTCCTTCGATATACCTTTTCCATATCTCTTCTAATCCAGCTTCTGATATTGGTTCCTTTACATAGTCAGATTTTACTTTGAGGAAGCTCTTCATTATAGGATCTCTGTCCAATAGAAGTTCTAATGGACTTCCACGCCTGTAGAAATAGACATGAGATTCGACCCAACTCATTTCCATGGTGTCGTTTCTCTTCAAACCCAATTCAGGGAAGTTAGCTTCCATGATTTGGAGGAGCTTGTCAACACCGCCAAGGAACAAGAAGGAGAATTGAGCTTGCACCGTTTTCTCACCTTGTCTACTAGAATTAACCACAGTAAATGTGGGCGCCATGTAGAGGTCTGCATCGAGTTTATCGGCGATATATTGCCACTTATGAACAAGGCCTGTTGCTCCTTGTTCTAAGGTTCTATCGACCGTGGCAACAGTAACAATAGGTGGAACAGGAACCAATTTGATTTTCCATGAGAGAATAACTCCGAAGCTCGATGCTCCCCCACCTCTAATGGCCCAAAATAGATCTTCTCCCATTGTTTCTTTGTTAAGAATCTTGCCATCAACAGTGACTATGTAAGCATCAATGACTTGATCAGATGCAAGGCCATATTTTCGCACCAAGGCACCGAATCCACCTCCACTAATATGTCCACCAACTCCAACGGTGGGGCAAAACCCGGCTGGGAACCCAAGGGTCTTGCTCTTCTCTCCGATTCTATAATAAACTTCCCCGAGGGAAGCACCGGCTTGAACCCATGCAGTGTTGTCTTTTAGATCAACGGTGACGTTTCTATAATCGACCAAGTCAACGATAACAAATGGTTTATCGGATGCATAAGAGAGGCCTTCGACGTCATGGCCACCGCTTCGAACTTTGAGGTCTAACCCATGTTTCTTACAGCAAATAACAGCTGCTTGAACATGGGATTCATGGGTAGGTGTAATAATAACTTCAGGTGTAAGAGAAGTGTTCGATATGTATCTGAGGTTTCGTACTGAGGATCTGAAAACTGTTGTATAATTCGCCGTGTTAGGGGTGTATATAGGCACTGGGACAGAAGGTTTTTGAAGGGAAAGACATTGAACAAAGTCGTCACGAGCTGAACTTGAAATGGCTAAAGAAGCTGAGAACACAAGGAAAGAAAAGATAGAAAGTATTGCAGATTTTGAGAACCCCATCTTTCTTTAATTTTATGTACTCTAGCTTGTTGTTTGTTATGAAAAAATGGTTCTAGGGTTTGTCTATTTATAGTCACCCAAAGGCCATCCAAGATGGAATTTTGATATCTATTTTGCTTACAACATACATTAACTTTTCATTATTTTAATCTGTTTGTTAATCATAATCACTTTAGACTTTGAAGTATTCAAAGAAATTAAGTTAGTTATTAGATGACCAAACTGAACTCTAAAAAAATATTTCTAGAGATGATGAAAGAACTGTTGAATGAAGACCAGGCCTTTCTTTGAAGTTATATATAATAAGTTGAAAAACAAGTTAAAAACTGATCCCAGAAGTTTCATAAATCGATCTCTGTCATACTCATTACCTAAAATTTTGGTTCTTTGCAGTCATTGTACGTAGTAGAAATAACAAGACTTTTAGGGTTTTTCTAGATGAGTGGATTGGGTTGTATTAATGTTGAACTTGTCTTTTGTCAATTGTACAATACTTTTTTTTTTTTTTTTCAAATTGTTTGTTTTGAAGAGTCAAATTTTCTTACGTAGTATAATTAAGTATTATGAAAAATGATCAGATCAGATTTGGATAATAATCCAACGGTTATTAATGCATAATTAAGCTGATTTTTTGTTAGATATATAGTTGTGTTTAAAAAAAAAAAAATCAGCGGATTAGTCTTAAGAGCCCATAGGTTCATGAACCCTAGTATTTAAGTTGGCCTGTTAATGTCAAGCTCAGTCGAATATCAACTAAAATTTTGAAGAGGAAAAAAGAAAAAAGAAATAAAAAATTTGATCCTGTTTTTTAATCTGATCAAAATTTTCTGGCTGCGGTATCCTATTTTTTCTAGTTGCTTTTAATTAGATGTAGACTCACTTAAAATTGGTGTTTGTATTTTCTTCTAATTAGAGGAAATTAATGCCCAACCTCCAACAAATAAAGGTTTTAAACTTAAAAAGAATAAGCAGTAGCTTGGTGCTTATTCCTTGGCATACCTCTAATTAGATGCTCAAACTACCATTTTACCCCTAATAAAAATAATATTCCTCTTTGGTCATGTCCTTCATTTTTTTATTTTTATTTTTTTCCCTCTTAATATTATTTTTCTTTCCGTTCGAAAAAATAAAATAAAAAATGTTTCTTCCTTTTTCTGCGTCTACCTATCTTACCAATGCCTTGCTCTACTAGTCCAACCTTCACGAGTGCTACAACAACAAAATGATGGCCGCCCAACTTTATTATCACACCACTACTATCACCACCTCAACGCCTAAAACACGAATGCTGATTAAATTTAGGCTTTTTTTATTAAATTTTAAAATAGAATTAATGATAATTTGTTTTATTTTGAAGTATTTTATAGTAGGAGTAAACAAGTAAATAATGCTTAATTAGACAATGAAAAACTAACCCTTCAACTCTAAATAGTGGGAAAAACAACTAAATTTTATAAGCCACTAAATAGTACCACTAATTAGATCGATATGATTACTTATATTTCCAGACAAACCTGCTACATACAGTAAGACCATGGAAACGCATGTTGGTTTGGGATGCAAAGCAGGGTATCTTTTGACAACGCCGGAAACCCCGATGACGGAGCCACCGGATGGTTCTTCACCACCCCTGTCATCTCATCCTCGGATGATAGGGTTATCTAATGAGAATAGAGGAATCCAAGCTACTGCCACAAGCTCTGATCCCATCTCCCGCGCGGTTGGACCTGCTTCCACGCCTTGGGTGTCACTTTTTGCATCCTCTAATCGTCTGTTACCGGCAGCGGCACTGAGTTTCATTCCCCCAACGGTTGTTGATGGCCAGTTAACCGTCTCCATCTCTTCGGATGACTATAAAGATCAAGTAAGGTCCTGTGAGAATTTCTTGATCGGAACCTTTGTCGGTCGCCGTCTACCTTACACCTTTGTCAAGGAATCGTTAGTAAAGGTCTGGGGCCTAAAAGGTGAATTCTCGCTTACTATTCATGGTGAATCTGCTTTTGTTTTTAAGTTTTCATGTGATGAGGACCGCCGATCGGCTCTTGAGCATGGTCCCGTATACATTGCTAACCGCTTGTTCATTGTTCGTCCTTGGCAACCCTTTCTCGAACAAGAAATCACTGTTCTTAAGACCATCCCCATCTGGGTTTGCTTTAAGAATGTCCCCTTACACATGTGGAACCCTAAGGGGTTGAGCTCCATCGCTAGTGTGATAGGTAAACCTATTATGATGGATACTCTTACAGCTTCAGGAGACCGTCGATCCTTTGCCTGGGTTTGTGTGGAAGTTTCAGTTGATGATATCCTGTTAAATGCAATTCCGGTGCTCGTCGATGGTTATCGGAAAGTCACCATTGCTGCCGAGTACTCTTGGAAGCCCCCAAAATGCTCTATTTGTAGTACTTTTGGTCATCTTTCTTCACGTTGCCATACACCTAATGTGAGCAAGACAACGCTGAAGTGGGTACAAAAACGTCAACCAAACACTACGCCTATTTCTTTGCCTGTTTCTCAGTCTGACGAGGGGTGGGAGCTGGTAACCCGCAAGAAGGCGGCTGTTCGTACTCAACAATCTCCACGTGAGATGAATACGCCTACTGGTTTCTCGATGCTTGCTGAACCAGGTCAGTCCGATGTGGCACAGGAGGTGGTTAGTGTAGCGGCGTCAACCTTTGTTGAGGGTTCGAACCCTTCTGTCCAGATCTCCACAGCTGAAGAACCTGTACAGGAACTTGCTATCGAGCATGTTATCAAGGAAAGGGCTGGAGTTGGTGCTGTCAACATCGTCGATGATGCCGGCGTTAGCCTTGGTAGGGTTTTTGCAGTGGAAGGGGTGGCAGTGATGAACACGGTTGTGGTTCCTAACGCCACCAATCAGATCAATATGAGCGTTGAACCAGTGCAAGATCACGCTAGTGAGAGTGATGGGAGGGACACAGTAACCTGTGGTGTAGGAATGAACGGCGGTGATATGTGGCCGTCGGCGATGACCGGTACTCCGAGTGAAGGTAATGGCAGAAACAAAAAAATTATTGAAAGTGGGCACATGGGTGTTATGTCGGCTAAAGTTAGCATGGGGGCGCCGAACAAGACTTATTCTAATGAAAGAAATTTGGATGCTAATGGTCCAACTGTTACTGATTTAAGGGTGGGGGATGACCTGTTTTTGTTTAACCCCAAAAAGGTGTCGGACAAGCTTAGCCCATCTACTTTAGACATAGGTATAACGGTCCTTATGGATGGCAAGAAGGATGCTGTTGGTGGTGGGTCCCATGGCAAAGGCTGTAATGTTTTGTCTAGTGTTAATCAGGTGAGACCCAGGGACTGCAACCGAGAAGATGAATCTACTATTATTAACTCAAATCTGTTCCACCTCACAGAGAATGTATGTGGAACAGAGAGCACGATGGGTAACAAACGGGATGTTCTATATGAGGGAGAGGACCACTCAGAATCGGAAAGGTCCGTCGATGGGGACGATTCTCAAACTGTTGCTGATCTGGCTCTCATTCGTTATGGATCCGACTCAAATGTCAAGATGGTTAATAAAAAGAAGAAGAAAGAAAGCATACGATCCCGGAGGGATTTTACGGCGCCTGACCGGACCGGTGCACCCAAAACTCGCTCCCGTTCTCTCTCTGAGTGCTATGACAATTGACCCTTTCCTTCTGTGGAACATTCGGGGAGTGGGTAATAAAAGCTCAATTCGCCATCTCCGTCATCTTATTCGCGAGCATAGAGCCAGCCTAGTCATGCTTTCTGAGCCTATGATTCATCAAGATCGCTTGGTTAAGGTGGCGTCTTCTCTTGCGCTGACCAACTTTACGCATAACTCTGGTTGTGGGGGTAAGGTCTGGATTTTGTGGAGCGACCAGTACACGGTTTCTACGGTTTCCATGTCCTCCCAATTCATCCATACCAGAATTGTCTACAAACCTTTGGGGGTCGAATTTTTTGCTACCTTCATTTATGCCAGTTGTGACGGTATTGAACGTCGTTCTCTGTGGTCTGATCTTTCCGTCATCGGCGCCGGTATCAGCATTCCTTGGATTTTAGGGGGTGATTTTAACGTGGTCTTAAACACGGAGGAGAGGTTAGGTGGGAGACCCGGTTCGAGTTCTTATATGGAGGAGTTCAATGGTTTTATGGACGCCAATGAGTTGGTGGATGGTGGTTACATCGGGTCTAAATTCACATGGTGTAATAACCAACAGGGTACCCGTCGCATATGGGCAAGACTTGATAGGGTTCTCACCAACATCCTTTGGATCCAGGCTTTTCCTCACATCAAAATCTATCATCAGGCTCGTATTTGCTCAGATCATTCTCCGCTTATTATTTCGCTCCACAGCAATACCAGGCGGGGCCCTACTCCTTTTCGGTTTCAGCGTATGTGGGTTTCTCATGTATCTTATACTGACCTTCTCCGCGATACCTGGAATTTTAATTTGGAGGGCAGCCCAATGCAGGTTTTAGTCACCAAGCTCAAGATCCTCCGCATGAAGTTGAAATCTTGGAATATTCTGAGTTTTGGTAATGTGCACCAGAACCTCAGTATTTTAGAAGATAAGATTCTAGCAGCCGAGGCTTCTTTGGAGAATAGTTGGGAGGAGGAGGTGGGAATTGAGCTTAACAAATATAAAGCCTTACATAGACAGGCACTGCTCCAGGAATCTATATTCTACAAACAAAAATCAGGGATCCAATGGCTCGAAGAAGGAGACGACAACACAAAGTTTTTTCACACGGCTGCCAAGATAAGGCGAAGTAGGAACACGATTTCTGGCCTTTTCTTGCCAAATGGTGTCTGGTCGGAGGACCTTAATCTGCTCCACAAGGAGGCTATAACTTATTTCTCCTCCATTCTTGCCTCTGAAGGCTGCACTATTCAGGATGAGATGATGAGTCTGATTCCCTCCTTGGTCACGGGGGAGGACAACATCGCCCTCCTCCGATGCCCTGATGAGGAGGAAGTCAAACTTGCGGTGTTCAGTATTCCTACTGACAGTGCCCCTGGTCCGGATGGCTTCTCGGCTGCTTTCTTTCAAAATGGATGGGAAGTGGTTAAACTGGACGTGACTGCCGCAGCCCAGGACTTTTTCAGAGGCGAGCCCCTGCCCAAGTCTCTCAAATCCAACTTCATAACGCTCATCCCCAAGGTGGACACTCCGCTTCACTTTTCGGACTTTCGGCCCATTAGTCTTTGTAACGTTGCCTACAAGATCTTCAGCAAGATCCTTTGCAGTCGCCTTTCTCAGCTGCTTCCTCATCTGATCTCCATGGAGCAAGGGGCCTTTGTCAAAGGCAGATCGATCCTTGAGAATATCGCTCTTACGCAAGAGATGGCTCACTCCTTGGGGAAGAAGGTGGTGGGGGGCAACGTGATTTTGAAACTGGATATGGTTAAAGCTTATGATCGAGTCGAGTGGGCTTTCCTTAAGGCTGTCCTCCAAAGGTTTGGTTTCGGTACCTCCGTGATTAACCTTATATCCTCCTGTCTCTCTGGGTGTTTCTATTCTGTGGTTATGCAGGGTGTTTATGATGGGTATTTTGAGGCCTCTAGAGGGTTGAGACAAGGTGACCCGCTCTCTCCCATCCTCTTCATTCTTTGCTCCGAGGTTCTCAGTCGGGGCCTCTCAATGGCTTTTCGCTCTGAGGAAATTGCCGCATATCATACTCCCCGGATGTGTTCCCCGGTTACCCATCTCTTATATGCCGATGATACTATTATTTTCCTCAATGGGAGGGTCTCATCTATCCGCGGTTGCATGGAGTTTCTAGACAGATACTGTTCTTGCTCCGGGCAGAGAATAAACACTGAGAAGAGCTCTTTTTTGTTGCACTCGAAAGCGCCTTCTAATCTGGTTAGCTCCATTAGTCACATGACTGGGTACCAGCGCAAGTCTGATGTTATGGTTTATCTTGGAGCCCCCATCTACGACGGTCGGATTAGGGTTCGGTATTTTGACGATCTCTTATCTAAGATCAGACATAAATTGGCAGGCTGGAAGGCAAATTTTCTTACTCAGGGGGGAAAGCTTATTATGATCAGACACGTGCTCTCTAGTATGGCCATCTACCTTCTCTCTGCCGTGTCAGTTCCCACAACTGTGCTTCAGAAAGTAGACCGGGTGATCTCAAATTTTTTCTGGGGTTCGCATGAGGGAAAGCCAAAGCGCAAATGGGTGTCCTGGAACGCTATTTGCAAACCGGTTTCGGAAGGGGGCCTTGGTGTCCGTAATGTCGTGGAGGTAATGTGCAGCTTCAGATTAAAGGCTCTTTGGAATGCGGTAACCAGTAAGTCTGTTTGGTCCAAGTTTATCTGTGCTAAGTATGGTATTCACAACAATATCTTACCCTCTTACACCCCGCCCCGGACTGCCTCCAAATACTGGAAAGAGTGTGCGATGCTCCTCGCCGTGCTTGTCAAGAACTCAGCATGGAAGGTGGGCCAAGGTAACATGAATTTTTGGTATGAGAATTGGAGCAACGACGGCATTCTAGCTGAGTCTCATCCTGAGGTAACTTCATATGGTAACATCACCCTCAGAGAGGCAGTTGGTGCTGATTTTAATATCAACGGTCTGCCTTCTGATTGTATCCCCAGGGTGAAATACATGTATGACTCCCGCCTCTCTTCTGAGATGGACGTGCGTCTTTGGGCTTCTAGTCCTAATGGGGTGTTCTCTATTAAGTCGGCTTTTCACCAGATCCGAGAGTCAGCTGCGATTTGCCCTTTTGCCCGCTTCTACTGGGTTGACTTCATCCCTAAGAAACTAGCTGTTCTCTTTTGGCGTGTTCTTCATAATGCTGTGCCGGTGGACGTCAGAATCCAGAATTGCGCCATTAGTCTGGCATCGGCCTGCGTTTGTTGCGGTCAGCGTCAGATCGAATCACTGGATCACCTCCTGTTCCAAGGAAACATTGCCACCGCATTATGGGATCACTTTGCTATTTCCTTCGGTCTCCATCGTGAGGATTTCTCTGATTTCCGAGATTTCATATGGGCTTGGTTTCATATAGCCCCGGTGGGTTCTCAGTTGGGCTCTCTTGCTTCTGTTCTTCCCCTTGTGATTGTCTGGGAGATTTGGTCAGAACGGAATTGTAGGAGGCATAATGCGCCCCCTGCTTCCATCGCCTTCATTCGATTCAAGGTCTTGAAGTGGGACCATTTCATTAACCCCTTGATGAAAGTTGATAAGCATAGTCCGTCTTCAGTCCATAACATTCTGGGGAGATTTGGGGTTCCTCTAACCCCGGTTCGGAGGAAGCCTCTTATGGTACTCCGCTGGTCCGCCCCTCCCCCAGGATACTTCCTTCTAAACACAGACGGAACTTCTGCGGGCTCTTTGGATGCAGGAGGGGGGGTGATTCGGGATAATGGTGGCAATATTGTGGCTGCTTTCCATAGCTTCTATGGACCAGGGATGAAAAACCTGGCAGAATCGCGGGCCTTGCTAGATGGTTTACTCTTATGTCGTCAGATTGGGGTTAGTAGAATTGCAGTTAGGGTGGACTCAAAATTGGTGGCGTCTTGGTTCCACTACAATTATAAGATCCCGTGGACTATTCTCAGGTGGAGGAATAGGATCAGAGATCTCGCTCACTGCCTGGACCTGGTGGTCGGCCATGTCTATAGAGAGCTCAATGCTCCAGCGGATGCCATGGCATCCTTGGGGTACTACTCGCGCTCGGATCATATTTTTCTCACTGATTTCCCTCCTCGTCTGGTGGGTCTCGCTCGTCTGGACAGAATGGGGATTCCTTATATTAGGAATGGTTAGCTTCTGGTTTTGGGGGCTTCTTTCCGCTTTTTGTCTCTCAGCCTGTGATCGGTTTTATATTCATGTATACTTGTACGGCTGTGTTTCTGTTACCCTTAGTTTTGGGAGGTTTTGGTTGGGGTCCCCCTCCCTCTAGGGCCTTTATGTTGATCAATAAATTTTCTCTCGCTCCGCCGAGATTCTAAAAAAGGGTATCTTTTAAAAAATTTATATTTTCTATTTTAATTTTTTGATTAGAGTTTAGTGAAAAATAATAAATAATACTGTTTTTAAGTAATTTCTTCATTACAACCACTATCTTTTATATTTGAGCGTGCAAAAGGAAATACTAGTTACATGATAAAGCCCTTGTACCAAAAAAATGTTTTCTCAAAAGAATTGCGCATTTAAGATTTTATTTTTAATGCGATTTACCTTTAATTAAGTTGCTTTTTTTTTAGATACTATTATGTTAAATTTTAGGGATGTGAAGCATTTTTTGTTTGTTAATTTTCTTCCAACTTATACATCTCAACTGCAAAACATTTTATATGGTCATGTTTCTAGGGTGGGTAGCATTACTCTACAGCTTTGATCGTTTTTAAGTAGATTTTGATCCGGTCATATCTTCAATACAGAAGTGGTCATGTACAAGGCTCTATGTGATTAATTATTTACAGACGAAGATCATACAAATTTACTAAAAGGTGGAGAAAAGGCGGTATGAATGGCGCATAAAAGAAAAAGAAACCCTTAAAATGTAAGTACCAAAAGATCAATGACTTTTTTCTTTCCAAAGGCCACTATTTAAGTTTTAGAGGACTTTTGTAATGGTCAAATTCGTTTGACGAAAATAAGGGAGTGCCAACAACAAAAATCGTATTTAGTAGGGGAACTCACATCTGGACTTGCCAACAAGATTCCGGTGGGCGCCTTCAAACTTTTTTTTTTTTTTTTTTTTTTTTTTGTCTCTAGTCTGAAAAATGCCAAGCTAGTAAAAGCCTCTGTTTCTCTCTTCTTTAATTTGTTAATCCTTCAATTTTCTTCTCTCTTGACAAGCTCTCCGAAACCCTAATTCCTCTGTTACTTTCTTCTCTCACAAAAACCCTATCTCATTGCAAACATTCATGAACATACGCAAACAACCATTGCAACTCTTAATCAAGCCTTCGCCAACGACCAGAAAAGGTGAGTAAAATTGATTTTAGTTTTTAATATCCAAATCCCTACTTAGAATCGTTTCTTTTTTTCTTTTTTTTTTTCAATAGACCCTTTGTTTCTATTTTTGGGTTTTGTGAAATCTAATTGAAGGCACAAAGAAATAGAAGATTGTGTCCACGGGAATTAAAGCGGTCAAAGTGGGCAATCCAATGAAAAAAGGATATTATATGAGGTAATTTAAATTGGGTTGTCTGAGAATCAGTTTGTAGGTAGTTAATTAAGAAGTAATTTTGAGAATCAGTTTGTAGGTAGTTAATTAAGAAGTAATTTTGAATCCTGAACAAAAATCTGCATTTGCTTTTAATTTGTAAGTTAAGCAAGTTTTTTTCCTTTTTCTGTTTGTTCCTACAAATTTGAACACATTTTTCTGTTGATAACCTCATGAACAATCTGCATTTTTCATCTGCATTGATTATAAAACCCCCATTTTACATATTCTCGCATATTATTGTTAAGAATTAGGTTCCCTGTTCAGTGTTTTTTGTACAATTTTCATTACAAGATTTTTGGTGGGGCCACAAGGAAATGATCCTTCAACTTTCTTCCCACCAGGTAGGTCATCCGGAAAAACGAATCACCCTGTTCTAAAACTTCTAACCAAACTTTTGACAGGGTTAGTTTTAGAATGATGATTTCCGTTGAGGATGGTCTACATGGTGAGTAGATTATTCTCACTGAAAATCAGCCTTTGGATCATCTCCATATGGTCCTCACAAAAGCTTATACATAAATTGTACAAAAATCATCATACATGGATCCTGATCCTGATTCTATTAACATGTTGATCCCATAATCCGTTTTTATTTTTTGAGGGAAATAATCTGTTTTTATTATCCGAATATTTTGATTGTATCTGAATCAACTAAAAATGGGAAATCATTCTCAGTTTTTTGCAGTGCTCTGGTTCTCGGTAATGGATGTCATGCAATCTTCAACCGATCACTCCTTAGAAGCTGAGTTGCGAGAAGGGATGGGACAGTTTAACCAGTATTGGCTTGGCTGCCAAAGACAGGTTTGCTTTAACTTTCTTCTTTACACTTCTAGAAATCTTTCTGCCCTTCATTTGCATGTGCTGGATTAGCCAAACAAATGATTGATGGTGGTTCGAAGAGATCATTAAAGAGAGAAAATTGCTAGTCTTTTAGAACTTTTGTAATCTTTATGTAAAAATGATTGTAAAATTTAAATGGAATAACGAAGTATGTTTTCAAATCAGATCTGGTTAAAGAATTCAGAGGTAGATTCAATTTGAAATCAAGCAGCTTTTTTAAAATCCAGATAGACTTCAGAACTAGGGTCCAATGGAAAACAAACAATCATTTAGTATTTTACACCTTAAAACAGTTCTCAATGAACACTTTCATAACGCAACATTATAAACCTATTTTCTAACCACATCACATAGACAAAGTCGATTAATTCATCACACCAAAGTTGGCAATTAGGAACACATAAATGTAAGGTGTCCCAAAGACTTGGTACTGTTTTTTCTACATGTTCACCATTCCAAATTAATGGCTAGTTTTGGTGTAGTGTAATAAATTGGGCGTTAATAAACATTACTCTCAATCCCTAAAACATAAATTAACATTAATTAATTAAAATTCATTAGTAATAAGACAACTCTAATTTCGGGCAACCTTGTACCGAAAAAAAAAGAAGACAACACTAATTATTCCTATTCTTTTTCTTTTAATAATATTAACAATAAAAATAAAAATTATTATTAATTTCTTTGTTAATTTGGCATTCAAAGGCCATCTTAACATGAAAAAGGAATGCTAATCAAATCAGTTTCACTTATTAAAGAGATCAATTTTTTTTTTAAATTGCAAGAGGAGAATAAAAACATTCATAGAGTGAAATAAATTTCCAATTCAAATCCAATTTCTCTAGATATGGTGCACTTACTCAGTACATATTAGAAAGAATTACAGGAGGGCATTTAGTGGAACTCAGAGAAGCTGTTTATTTTCATTAATATATATAGAAACTACATAAGCAACCTTACTTTTCCTTCAAATGAAGCTTCCTACCCAGTCTCCTATTTAATTACCAAAGCGAATAAAAGGTGGAATGCTTTGTTTGTTCTTGAAGAAGTTACTCGGATCAACCTTGGTCTTCACATACACTAATCTTTCAAAGTTACTTTTGAAGTACTTAACACCCCAAGTCCTAGCATTTAAGTAACTGAAGACACCATCTATGTTTGTACCCAAGTCAAGATCCTTATAGTTGAGATATGCAGTCCTCGGGAACTTGGAAACATACGGAGTCATGTAATCATAGAACGTTCTTAACCAATCTATTTTTTGTACTGATTGGCTTTCATCTTGCCAACCTGCAACATACAAAATATTGAATATGTTCCCTATTCTATGTGGGTAAGGAAGTGCAAATTCCGAAATCTCATTCATCCTTCCACCAAAAGGAGTCCATAGCATTGTAGCCATTTCTTCTTCCATAAACTTTCTCCATATCCCTTCCAATGCGATTTCTGATATTGGTATCTTTACATAGTCAGTTTTTACCTTGAGGAAGATCTTTGTTTGAGAATCATCCCTATCCAATAAAACTTCTTCTACAGGTCTTCCGCGTGCATAAAAGTAGACGTGAGATTCAACCCAACTCATTTCGGCAGTGTCATTTCGCGTCAAACCCAACTCAGGGAAACTCACTTGCATGAGTTGGAGAAGTTCGTCAACACGGCCAAGGAACAAGATAGAGAATGAAGCTACAACTGTCCTTTGCTGCCCTCCTTGTGTAGGAATATTAACAACCGTTGGTGTGACCCCAATGTAGAGATCTTCATCGAGCTTATCAGCAATGAATTGCCATTTAAGAACAAGTCTTGTTGCTCCTTGTTGTAGGGTTCTGTCGACTGTAGCAACAGTCACAATGGGTGGAACAGGAACCAAGTTGATTTTCCATGAAAGAACAACTGCGAAACTCGACGCTCCTCCTCCTCTAATAGCCCAAAATAGGTCTTCACCCATAGATTGCCTATCAAGAATTTTTCCATCGACATTAACTAAGCGAGCATCAATGACCTGATCAGCTGCAAGGCCATATTTTCGCACCAACGCACCAAACCCGCCTCCACTAAAGTGCCCACCAACACCTACAGCAGGGCAAAACCCTGCTGGAAAGCCAAGTGTCTTGCTCTTCTCTGAAATTCTATAATAAACTTCACCAAGATTCGCACCGGCTTGAACCCATGCAGTGTTATCTTGTAAATTTATATTGATGGATCGAAAATTAACCAAATCAGCGATAATAAATGGAGCATCAGATACATAAGAGAGACCTTCTACATCATGACCCCCGCTTCGAACTTTTAGATCCAAACCTTGTTTTCTACAACAAACAATAGCTGCTTGAATGTGGGATTCATCTGAAGGTAGAATTATTAGTAAAGGTTTTGGAGTTGCAGCTGATACAAATCTAAGGTTTCTGGCCGAGGATAAAAAGATTGATGTGAAGGAAGGATTGCTTTGGGTGTAGATTGGAATTGGGATGGATGGCTGTTGGAGGGAAAGGCATTGTATGAAGTTGTCTTCAAGTGTACTTGAAGTTGCACAAGTAACTGAAAACACAAAAAAGGAAAGTAGTGTTAGTACTACTATGGATGATTTTGAAGATCCCATAATGTTTCCTTTCTTGTTTATGGTTAAACGATTTGATCTTAGGTTGCCTATTTATAATGCCCTAAGTAGTATCTACTATGTATTTTAGGGTACAATATGAACATTGTATTATTTAGTTTGTTATCTCTCTAGAAATAGAATAATGAAAAAGATTGTGGGTAGATGACCCAACTGAATTTTGTTCATCTTTTTTCTACAACAAACTTGAGGTGGAAAAGTTATAAAATAAAAGAAGCCTTGGATGTTATATAAGAGTTTATAGTTTTCAAATGGTATTTTGGCAAACTTTAACAAACCCTAACAACTTTTAATCTTCCTTCCTATCAACATATGTTTTCTACCTAGTCCTGCTTGGAATGCTTCAAATACTTTGCAGCATTTACGAATATTTGCAATGAATCTCAAATTTGCAGGTGCTTGATGTCACAAATAAACTGTTGTTCATCCAAAAATTTGCGGCCCATCACGAAATATAAGCAATATAACTGAATAATTATATGAGCAAAATTGCTGCAAAAATTTGCAGAAGTCTTGGGAACAGCTGGCTTTTGTTCAAAAAAATTCCAAATGTTGAGAAAAATGTAAATTCACCAATGTGACCAAGTGACACTAATACAGATTTTTGCAAAAAATTATTAATGCAAAAATTTTCATCGTGGGGAAAATTCAGAAATGCAAATTTTCACGTAATGCCGAGCTACACTTGGTGGGTGGGGGTGGGCTGGGGTTGGGTTGGATTGCAGGAAATGAAGATCTCTCTCTAGTATTAAGTTATCAACCCTGACATCACTATAATTGTCAGATTGGAATTTTCAAATTTTGTAAATCCAACGGCTAGTAATCACGCTTAGATCAAACGGTTCAGAGTTATGAGCCAAATAGTATTTTCAAAATTTTTTTTTTTTTCAAATTGTTGGTTGCAACGTTTTAGAATCAAAACAGTTTCACTTTTTTATTATTTTTTTCTCTCTTTTAAGTCAAAGTAGTTTTTCCTTTTTTGTTTAAAAGAATTTGAAATTAATGTTGCCATTTCTTTTCAACAGAATTTATTAAAAAAATGAATCTCCTCCTAATTTTAAATTTTCTCTTTTGAAACGTCCATCTTTCGGTGTATTTTGACTTTAATTGGTGTCCACTTGGCCAATTGCGGGCTTCTTCTCTACGTTGGTGGTGGTAGTATGGTCTTGTTTGTACTTGTAACTCAGAAATAGCATTGTTAGGGCATCCACAGTGATCACAAAATCTGGCCAAATTTGTAAAAAAAGTTACGTAGTGGAGGTTGGTAAAAATGTAAATAGACCCTACAAGTCTGATGGCTAAGCCAAATTTGGCGGTCTTCATTTTTAATCTGGAGATTTATAGNGGCGTCTGACGTGAGGCGGCTTGGGTGGAGAGCGTCTGATCATTTAAAGAAAGTATTAAAAAATATAAATTTTAGGACAAAAGCGTCATTTAAAAAAAAATTGAAATTCTAAACGGTATCCCTTAGGGGCGTCTGATGACATACGCTTCTAAGGGAGACGCCCCTAAGGGATACCGTCGGAATTTTAAATTTTATTTTTTTTGTTTTCTTTAAAGAATGACGCTTACATCCTTTAAAAAGTTTTTTATTTATTTTTTTTTTTTTGCAAACTTAACTTTCTTTCGATGTGTAACTCAGATTTGTAGGGAATATTTGGTAGGTCAAATTTGGCTTTTACCCTTGCACCACTGTGGATGGCCTTATTTGGGAAAAATAAAATAAAATTTTGCCTTTAGTTTCGATTTTTTGAATATTGTTTAAAAAAAAAAAAAAGTAAAAGGCGTGGGATAACCTTTTCTACATTGAAAATTTTAAATGCGCACCTAAACAATTTTGAAGCAGGCTCAGCCTGATCCCATGAAATACTCTTTTCTTTTCGTTTTAGGGCCGTCGGGGGGTGGGGGTTCGGTTCTGTCTGGTGAGTACCTCAACTTCCCGCATTGTTTCAAACAATTTTGACCATTTCATCTCCTTCCACTAACCACTCAAACTCGCCCTGTCATGAAAGAAGATGAAGATGAAGAGGAAGAGGAAGATGACGCCCAACCCACTCAAACTCGCTTTGTACCGCTCTGGTTTGCCAACTTCCTTCATCTTTCGGTTTGCCCTAGGTTAGAATTTTGTTTTTTTGTTTCTTTTGTGTGAAATAATCATCATTTGTTTTACCTTTTTAGTTTAAAATAATTTTGATGTCATACATGTTTATTTCTAGTGTAATTAGAAACGTTAGGTATTTGGACATAATCTGAAAATTTGAATTTTGTTGGTTGTTGTACTCAGAACTGGTTTGCTGAGTTCATGCTTTGTATTTGGCTTTGCACAGAAATACCTAGGTTAAAATTGGCTGGCTGAGTGAGTGAATTCTTTTGAAATATGTCGATCATGAATGATTTTTAGTCGTGTTAGCAACAGTAAGAAACCGTTGCATAAACGAAAGTGTTGCAAAAACATAACTCGGCCATATACAACTGAATTAGAGCCACAAACAGGATGTTTGTGCATTTTTACGTTCTCAAACAAAAAAAAACAAAAAAAAAAAAAATTGAGTTTTTCCTGGGTAAGACCCAATAGTTTCAGGGTATGCAAGCGTGAAAATCGTTTAACTTTCCGAAACCTGCGACCAGAAATTCTTGACGGTTTTATGCGGTCAAATCAGATTGACTTAATCAAACCAAAAAAGCCCAAAACAAACACCCTGTCTGTACTGTCAAGAAATTGAGCTTTTCTTTGAGCTTTAAAATAATGAATTCTTAGCATAATGAAGTTCAGAGCCATGCATAAACTGAAACAAACTTATAGCAAATGTTTAAAGATCAAATCAAAATTTATATCATAACATTAAACATATCCCACATATATAAAATTACAGTCTTCCATTTACAACCACAGCGCGCATACTTTATTTTTCAACACAAAACAAATCCAAACTCAATTGATGTACTGACACTAACTGTGTACTATAATCAAGAAAGAATGATACTAAGGTTTTTATTTGAAGCTATATGAATCAAATAGTTTATTTCAAATCCTATAATCCTTCAATTCTTTCCCCAAGACTTGATAGGTGGAATGCTCTGTTTGTTCTTGAAGAAATTACCAGGATCAACCATGCTCTTCACTTTCACTAATCTTACGAAGTTGCTCTTGAAGTACTTCCTACCCCATGACCTTGCTTTGATGTACCTCGTTGCCTCACTATCACCGTTCTCGTTCTGACCCAAGTCAAGATCCTTGTAATTGAGATATGCGGATCTTGGGTTCTTCGAAACATACCTACCCATGTAACTGTAAAACCTTCTCATCCAGTCTATCTGTTTTTCTGATTCACTTTCTTGTACCCAGTTTCCGACGTACATAATATTGTAAATGTTTCCAGCTCTATGTGGGTAAGGAAGTTCAGACTCCGAAATCTCATTCATCCTTGCACCCATAGGAGTCCATAGCATTGCAGGTGATTGTCCTCCCATAAACCTTTTCCATATACCTTCCAACCCAGCTTTTGATATTGGTTCCCTTACGTAGTCGGCTTTTATTTTCAGGAAGCTCTTGGTTTCATGATCCCTATCCCATAGAAATTCAATTGGTCTTCCAGGTGCAAAGAAGTAGACGTGAGATTCGACCCAACTCATTTCTTTGCAGTCACTGCGGTTCAAACCCAATTCAGGGAAGCTCTCTTCCATGAGTCGGAGGAGTCTATCAGTGTCCCCAAGGAACAGGAAGGAGAATTGGGTTAGCACCGTTTTTTCCCCTGCTCGGCTACCATTACCGACAGTCATTGTGAGTCCAATGTAGATGTCTTCGTGGAGCCTATCAGCAATGAATTGCCACCTATGAACAAGGTCTGTGCCACCTTGTTCTAAGGTCCTGCCGACTGTAGCAACAGTGACGATAGGTGTAACGTCAACCAACTTGACTTTCCATGAGAGAATAACTCCGTAGCTGGAAGCACCCCCACCTCTAATGGCCCAAAATAGATCTTTTCCCATGGTTCTTTTGTCAAGAATTTTGCCATCAACAGTAACAATGCGAGCGTCAATGACTTGATCAGATGCAAGACCATATTTGCGCACCAAGGCACCGATCCCACCTCCGCTAATGTGTCCACCAACACCTACAGTGGGACAAAACCCGGCTGGGAAGCCAAGGGTCTTGCTCGCATTTGCAACTTTGAAATACACTTCGCCGAGGGATGCACCTGCCTGAATCCATGCAGTCTTAGCTTCTACATCAACTGTGATGTTTCTATAATCGACCAAGTCGACAATAACGAATGGATCATCAGACCAATAAGATAGTCCTTCGACGTCATGGCCCCCACTTCGAACTTTGAGGTCTAAGCCGTGTTTCCTACAACAAACTACAGCAGCTTGAACGTGGGATTCATGGGTAGGTGTAATTATGAATTGTGGTTGTGTTGAGTTGGGTGATAAAAATCGAAGGTTTCGGGCAGAGGATCGAAACAGGGTTGTAAAGTTAGAGTTGTTTGGTGTGAAAATGGGGATTGGAGTGGAAGGGTTTTGAAGAGAGGAAAGGCATTGGAGAAAGTCTCCATGAACTGAATTTGAATTGGCTGCCCAAGAACCGGTTGAGAATAATAATACAAGGAAAGAAAGAAATGAAAGAGTTGCAGAGCTTGAAATCCCCATCATCATCATCTTTAATTAGGTTTCTGTGTTGTTGTTTAATTTCGATGGAGGTGATGAGTGATTTGGTTTCAGGTTGCCCTATTTATAGAGAAACTATGGAGCTTCTAGATGAGTAGGTTAATTGCAGTCAAATTTGACGTCAATGTACTTGGCTACTCCATCCACAACAAGAAAGATATTTAAAGACATTAGCAAACAGTAGTTATCAGTTACTGAAATTTCCCTATGTGGGTTTTCAATTCAATGTTTTTTTGGTCAATTAATTGCTTAGTTCAAACAAGTTCCAGAAAAAAATTGTTTAAATCTAATGGTTGATAATCATCCATCCATAAAATGCAATTAGATCGAACGGTACTTAATCAATCTTAGATTTTAGGTTGGAAGCGTGTTTCAAAATGGTGTGGTGCAAGTTAATATTGAAATCAAATTAAGCTGCCTTCTTTGACTTTTTTTCATGTTTGAAACAGAATTTATTCATAAAATAGTAAACCCATGATTCCTTTTTGTTTCTTTTGTATGCCACACTTTTCACTTTTAATGTATTTTATTATGAGCTTTAAATTATTTTATATGTTCTTTAACGGAACAACCCATATTTTGTCATGTAATACATTTTTAAATCATTCTTTTCAAAAATCAACATCTAAATGCATTTCAAACCCACAGAATAGTTTTTTTAAAGAGGCTATATATATAACTTGACCATATTTTATTACATAAAGTTTTGTTGGATTCTAATAAACATGTGATATCTATTACAAGTAATTCAATTTTCTATTGTCAAAATTAAAATGGACTTTCCATAAATTAATGATAAAATCAATAGTTTGAAAGTCATGAAAAATTTTCAATTCTGCTTGCTGACAATAATCCTCGAGACCATAAATAAGTGTGGTTAATTGGTTTATTGGACAGGTTCGGAGCATAATTGGTTGGTATCTCATTTTATTATGGGAGCTTGCCTTGCAGTTTCTCCAACTTCTCCATATTGTTGGTGGTGGTTTTTGCGTTCATGACAACTTCTCTTTACCGTGAGTGGTTATGTTCTCACTCAAAATGCCAAAATTACTCTTACTTCAAGTTATGAGTACTACATTAGTTTGTGGGGTCTACCTACAGATGAATCATGGGCTCATTTTAAGTTTGGATATTCTCTTCATTATGTTTATGATCTTCACAAAAAAAAAAAAATTAGCCATTTTAAAACTTGGAACCCCATAATCCACAGAGTGAAATCAACG
The DNA here is from genome assembly GCA_002174775.1 of Macleaya cordata. Lineage (NCBI taxonomy): Eukaryota > Viridiplantae > Streptophyta > Magnoliopsida > Ranunculales > Papaveraceae > Macleaya > Macleaya cordata. The sequence continues at coordinate 88,274 of MVGT01004341.1, read as the reverse complement.
ATAAAATGAATAGCTCAAACATCGTTGATTTTCAGTGATTTCAAATCACCGGATGATGGTGTTACAAGTTTTACAATGAACTAATTTTTTGTGAAGATGATGAACATGATTGATAGAATACCCTAACTTAAAATGAGCCCCTTATTCATCTTTAGGTAGGCCCCACAAACCAATGTACTCAAAACCAATGTAGTCCGATCCACTCTCTTTTAACAATGTGAAAGAGTATTGCCAAGATAATGATATGAACCCAAAGGTAAGGTGCCCAAAAATTTGTATACCCATAACCAATTCCATACATTGTTGATGTAGGATGGTAACATTAAACCACACTTTCTTAGTTGACATCCACGGTGGCCTACTCTATATATGAATATTCGCCTGATAGTAGCCCTTTCGGTAGAGGTGGTTATATTCATATAATAGTATTCAAGGGCTCAATGCATTGCATTTTAAGCCAACCTATATCTTGCTCCTTCCATGAAAGAGGATCCGGTGCATGGTGATTTCGCTCTCATATCAATTGGTAGGAACCCATGGGTGGAACTTGCCCTAAACACCAGCTTCCAAATGAAGGGTCACCAAGAATTCATATGCCCAAAACCAGCTTGCAAGTGAAGGGTCGATATAGCATTTTAACAGATAGGGGGGCTTTCCTCGTCCTTGGCCTCGGGGAGTGGCGAGCAGCACTGAACTTGAATCAATCAAATGGCATAGTATAGGGGGGCTTTCCTTTGTTAGAAATCCACAGACAACAAACATTCTGGAACTTAAAAAGAAATGCAACATGAGAAGGAGCTTTTTATGTTACGCTTCAATAGAATGAATTCGGTAAGGGTAGAATACGCCCCATGGTCGATCGAAGGTCCTATGCCACTTGAACTCAAATCTTACCCATTCAATCGACTCAGGATTCAACTGCCCTACCCTTCTTTACTGCCTTCGGCTCGGTTGCTCTCGCCTAAGGAACTGGTTCCACCCTAGCCAAGGAAGTACCCCTATAAGTAAGGCCTAGGGTGCTCACAATGAGAAGTTGAACTCGAGACATCCATGTACTTTCCATCTAGTGTTAATTGATATTCTTAACATTAGCAATAAATGAGAAGTTGAAAAGTTTCACTTCAGGTGGGATAGAGTAGTGTTCATTCTGTAAGCTTACCCTGTTTTTGTTATGTGGCTTTTTTTCCTCTTTAACACCTAAAGATCAAAATAATTCAAATGAAATTTAAAGATACGAGAAAGTAGTAAATAAAGTAGATGGGGCACCATAATTCATCCTTTTTCAAGCAACTGCTCCAATTTACAAAAGAAAAACTACATTACAATAAATAAATAAAAAAACTCTATTCGGACAGCAGATTAAATGACATAATATGTTCATAGCAACATAAATGAGACTCCAACAAATCTTACAACCTTAATGAGAGGTATTTATTTAAATGAAAACTTTAGAAAAAATATTTTGTATCTTGGAACCAAATTAATTAGTCTCCTCTAATTCTTTCCCCAAGACTTGATAGGTGGAATGCTCTGTTTGTTCTTGAAGAAATTACTAGGATCAACCATGCTCTTCACTTTCACTAATCTTTCGAAGTTGCTCTTGAAGTATTTCCTACCCCATGACCTAGCTTTGATGTACCTTGTTACCTCACTATCACCATTCTAGTTCTGACCCAAGTCAAGATCCTTGTAGTTGAGATATGCGGATCTTGGGTTCTTTGAAACATAACGACCCATGTAACTGTAAAACCTTCTCATCCAGTCTATCTGTTTTTCTGATTCACTTTCTTGTACCCAGTTTCCGACGTACATAATATTGTAAATGTTTCCAGCTCTATGTGGGTAAGGAAGTTCAGACTCAGAAATCTCATTCATCCTTGCACCCATAGGAGTCCATAACATTGCAGGTGATTGTCCTCCCATAAACCTTTTCCATATCCCTTCCAACCCAGCTTTTGATATTGGTTCCCTTACGTAGTCGGCTTTTACTTTCAAGAAGCTCTTGGTTTCATGATCCCTATCCCATAAAAATTCTACTGGTCTTCCTGGTGCATAGAAGTAGACGTGAGATTCAACCCAACTCATTTCGATGCAGTCACTGCGGTTCAAACCCAATTCTGGGAAACTCTCTTCCATAAGTCGGAGGAGTCTGTCAGTGCCCCCAAGGAACATGAAGGAGAATTGGGCTAGCACCGTTTTTTCCCCTGCTCGGCTACCATTACAGACAGTCATTGTGAGTCCTATGTAGACGTCTTCATGGAGCCTATCAGCAATGAATTGCCACCTATGAACAAGGTCTGTGGCACCTTGTTCTAAGGTTCTGCCGACTGTAGCAACAGTGACAATAGGTGTAACGTCAACCAACTTTACTTTCCATGAGAGAATAACTCCAAAGCTGGAAGCACCCCCACTCTAATGGCCCAAAATAGATCTTTTCCCATGGTTCTTTTGTCAAGAATTTTTCCATCAACTGTAACAATGCGAGCGTCAATGACTTGATCAGATGCAAGACCATATTTGCGCACCAAGGCACCAAACCCACCTCCGCTAATGTGTCCACCAACACCTACCGTGGGGCAAAACCCGGCCGGGAAGCCAAGGGTTTTGCTTGAATTTGCAACTTTGAAATAAACTTGGCCGAGGGAAGCACCGGCCTGAACCCAGGCAGTCTTAGCTTCAACATCAACTGTAATGTTACTAAAATCTACTAAGTCGACGATAACAAATGGAGCATCGGACCAATAAGATAGTCCTTCGACATCATGGCCCCCACTTCGAACTTTGAGGTCTAAGCCATGTTTTCTGCAGCAAACAACAGCTGCTTGAACATGGGATTCATGCGTAGGTGCAATTATGAATTGAGGTTGTGTTGAGTTGGGTGATAAGAATCTGAGGTTTCGCGCAGAGGATCGAAACAGGGTTGTAAAGTTTGAACTCTTTGGTGTATAAATGGGGATTGGAACAAAAGGGTTATGAATAGTAAGACATTGGAGAAAGTCTCCCTGAACTGAATTTGAATTGGTTGCCCAAGAACCGGTTGAGAATAATAATACAAGGAAAGAAAGAAATGAAAGAGTTGCAGAGCTTGAAATCCCCATCATCTTTAATTAGTTTTCTGTGGTGTTGTTTAATTTCGATGGAAGTGATGAAAGATTTGGTTATCAGGTTGCCCTATTTATAGTTGGGAACTTTGGAGCTTCAAGATGAGTAGATTAGTTGCTGTCAAATTTGACGTCAATGTACTTGACATTAACAAACAGTAGTTATCAGTTTATGGAAATTTTCTCGTTTGGGTTTTTAATCTAATCTAATGGTTTTGCTAATTAATTGCTTAGTTTTTCCAAACGAGTCCGAGAACAAAAAATAATGAAATCAAATTAAGCTGCCTCTTTTGACTGTTTTTAAATTTGTGTTTTTGTCA